>NJRL01001664.1:26226-39140 GCA_003063815.1 Aphaenogaster rudis
TTTGTCACGAATCTGTACTTTTAACGGTAAAAGGTTGTTTCGAATCACCCTGTATATATGATTATAAATAGTCTTTCAGTTGAGAAAACAGTATTATTTGTTTTTGTTTGCTATAATGTAAAAAAATACTGATATTGTCATGTAACAAACTATTTTATCATTAAAGTTGCATTTCTTATAGAAAATTCGTAAGATTGATTAATTAAACCTACTAAATAACCATTATTTTGTTTATAAATGATGTGGTACAATCGTCCCCCTCTGCTGTTACAATTGTCCCGGGGGTTGGGACGGTTGTAACAGTATTCCTCATATTCTTAAAACAATATAACAAATTTTTTCCGTTACATTACACAATTAGCACAAGAAAATTTTGTAGTCAATTAAATTCTACATCTAAAGGTACAGGTCTTTTTTACGTAGATATTATATTTTAACTGTTATAAAATCTTAAATTCTCGAAATGTTACTTTCGTCCCCGGTCTACCCTACTCATTCTCTCCGCCTTTATCAAAGCGTGTGAGTTACGCATTTAAATCTAGTCACGTTCCCTTCCCTCTTTGGGCTCAAAATTGCATCTGATCATTGATGCGCATGCGCAAACATGCGCTGGTTTGCCGGGCTTTTATGCTCTAATAAATACCTTTCCACTAGACATGAATAATGGTATTAATGTTAATGACAATAATAATAAATAAATAAGTGAAAAATGATTTCTCTGCATATATAAAGTATATCAACTCGATTATGGCCATATGGACAGGCTACACGCTGTCCAGCGCCATCTACAACTAAGTTAAGTGAAGTGACGCGTGCTCCGGTGCACGCGTACTCCGGTGTGTTCGTGTCAGCCGGTTCTCCAGTGCGTTCGTACGCGTGACGGTCGGCTGACTCTGGCCGCTGGATGCAGCGGCCGTGCAGATAAGCGTATTATCGGCGCTGTACGCCTTACATCGCCCGACTGGTGGACGTCGGGCGGCATCCGGCGGTCTTAGCCGGGCATCGGCGGTAATTGGCCGGCTAGAGACAAAGCATGGAGGGTGCATCGTTACAAAGTATATCGGCCACCTGGTCCGGTCCGATTTTAAGTCTGTAAATCGAACCGATCGCGCACTCCGCAAAACTAGGAAGTACTAAGAACTTGTAAATAGTGTACATGTATAATTGTAAATCTCCACAACTCGCGGCAATTACGATTGACTTTGTTGTGGAAGGCACTTTAAAGGAATATCTGCCTGAAAGGTTAGAACCCACACAACACGCCCGAATCAGAGGATAGGATGTGAATGCACAGTTTAAATTGACACACTTTTTACTATTTTACTTATGTACTTTAACATCTCCTTCTTACAGTTTAGTTAGTGTAACGCGATACGTGCTTCTGCGCGGTAGTAAGGAGAAGCCCGCGAGGCTTCCATTGTCTCTTATTTATATGATTATCTTTTTTGTTTTGTGATGTTTGTTGATTTTAGCGAGGTGCCGCAGCGCTGGAACCGCGCGATCGCAGACTCAGGATTCCGTGAATCCTGACAGTGGATATTATTCGTTTTGGTTCGCTCTCTAGGTCGGGGTCACTTCGGTGTTGTTACGTTTGTCGGATTAATGTTATAATAAATTGTTATAATAAAATATTAGTAGATAGCGGTCAGTGTTGTAACCTCGGGCTACAACATCCCTCCCCTGTTGGAAGAGAAAACGGAGGTACATAGTTTTCGTCCTTAGGAAAGTACAATAATGTATGTGTGTTTAATAATATAAAAGTTTCGAACGCTATAGAGAGATTGTTCGGTGAAAGTGTATACAATTGTTGTTTTTTACAGTATTATAGTATTACAGTATATTATTTTACAGGTTGACTTATTATAACATGGCGTCGCTAATTTCTGCCTTAATTCTAGCTTCTTTAGGTTGTTTTTCATTTTCTGTGCGTTGAATATTCCTTAAAGTAGGTTGAGGAACGTTCATCATATATAATATTATGGTTACAATTATGATTATAATTTCATAGTCATCGGGTTCCGCCTAATGCTATCAAGTATACGTAACTTTCTTTTGTCTTGATTTTCTCGGTTTTTAAAATTTTTGTTGGCTACTTGCTGACTTGCGCGTAGTTTTTTCCGAATTTACAATCCCTATTCGAATTTGGCCGGTTATCCCTTGGATAATTGTTTTGATGTGCGGTTTTAACGTAGGCCTTTTATATGGATGAAGCTTGAAAGTTACGTCGCCAATGCGTAACTGCTTCCTTCCGTGATCACATCTTGCGTGATGTTTTCGAAGGAAATCGATTCCTAATATGCCCTCTTGGTCGATTGGAAAAACGTCTTTGACTACGTATATCGTGTGGCGAATATCTCGGTTTCCTAAAGTTATTGCCGTTCTTATTTTTTCTAGAGTGTGAATCTTGTGTTCAGTCACTCCAGTTAATGTCGTGCGTTTGCGTATTGCTTTTAAGGTTTCTTACTCTTAGTAAAGTTAGTGTTGCTCCTGTGTCTAGGAGAAGGCTCGTTCTTCCTCCTTTTGCCTCTTGGATTGGAAGGGTTATCAAATCTAGCTCATTGTCAATATTCGTACGAGGTTTCGTGGTTACCTGTGTAATTTGATACTCTCGTGCGGCTATTGTTGTCTTTCTCTTAGGCCCTTCCTTTTCTTCTTCTTTGCTGCTGCTGAATGATGAATCAGCGTTCTCGCTTGATGACTTATTTCTTCCTACGTTTGGAGTGACATTTATTTGCGTCTTTCTGTATTTATCTTGTCGATGTGTTTGTCCTCTTTCGGATCGTCCGTTCAGCATCCAACATTCTTCTCTTTTATGTCCTGCCCTTTTACAGTGATCGCAATACCTTTCCGATTTCGGTAATACAAATCTGTCCGCATATCTACTCGCACGACAATCTTGTCCGTCATGTAGCTTTCCACATTTTTGACACGACTGTACTTGATTGTTGCGTGGTAGATTAATATCAATTTTCGATCGCATCGCGTTGTTTGATGTTCTCTTAGCTTTTTCTTCCGCGCGTGCTCCTTCGATGGCTTCTTGCAGCGTGGAGTGACGTTGCGCGCGTACCACTAATTTTATTTCGTCGGGTACCCCTAATAAGAAACTCTCGAGGGATAACTTCCGGATCACCCGAAGGATAGCTTGTCTTTGTCTGGCGCAGAAATCTTCTCCTTCGATCATTGATTCGTAGAGCTCTAAGGCTAGTTGATCGACTTTGACTCCGAAATTTCTTGCGTTTTCTCTTGGCCTTTGTCGTAACGCATGAAATTCTGCATGCACGTGAGTTAAGCTACGCTTACTTTGATAACTGGTCTCTAGTTCTTGTTTTAATTGCTCGAAATTTTGTATATTCCGTGTTTGAAACTCGGGCATTGCTTTTCCCTTCAATTTCATATACAAAATGGCTCTAACTAATTCCTGTTCGTCTCCAGGATGGATGCTTTGCATAGCGTAAGTACAAGTATTTAAAAATTCTTGCAATTTTTGCGGCGACGCACAGTGGGGCCAAATCCCAAAAAGCTGGCCAAAAGTCGAAAAATGAAGTTTCGATTCCGGGGATTTGATGTAGTAGGTTTGTTTGAGTAATAGTTCGAAGGTTGAATTCTAGACTAGAGAGGGTCCTATCCCGTATACCTGCTCTTACATTCTAGTTCAAAAGTGACCCTCGCTCGAGCAAGACGTGTCATGTTTGAAGCCGAGTTTGGAACGTTTTATTCAGGAGGACGCCAAAATTATAAAAGTAAATCAATTTGTAACGGGCCGTCTTTCCGGCACGGATTAGCTCGTCGTACGTTTCGGGTCCGGGTGAAAGAAGGCCGTAGGGATTAAAGTAGTTTACGCGATGGTTAACGTAACAAATATAATTTATTAGACAAAAGAGTGGACATGTATTTACAGGCGGGACGTCGTATCGCGGAACGGTGATTTTTGCGGAACGGTATTGCACACGGAGTTTTACGGAAATCACTCGGACGGACGGTAACGGATCGCTCGGACGGACAAACGGTCGGTGTTGCGGCTACGCGGTATTTACAATATTAATCGGCGCGGACGGAAAACGGTAATCGCGGTATTTACAGATTTGGCGAGGGCGCCAGTGATCGGGACGCGAGTGTCGCGGCTCGCGTTTCGCGTGGCGCGAGTCGGAGCGCGTGGCCGACGGGCGTGGCCTCTAGCGCGATCGCGGCTCGCGGGCCGATGGGCGGATCGATAGGGGCGCGTTCGCGGATCGCACATGTGGTCGCGAGGTAGCACGAACTTTACGGATCTCGCGGCCCTATCGCGTATGCCTATTCGCCAGGAGTTTCGCACGGAACACGAATCGGTGACGACTGTCGACACGTCGTTCGACGGAGGCCGCGAATACACGACCCCCTAGCTCTTGTCGCCACCGAGGAATAAACTGTGGGCCGTACGGTCGATCGGAGGGCTGAAAGAGGCTTGCTGACCTCCCCTCGCGTTCGCCGGACTGGCCAGTGGATCGGTCGGTTGACAGGCCGACTGCCGACACGTCGTTCGGCGGAGGCCGCGAACACACGACCCCCTTTTCTCGTCGGGCTGTCTAGGAGATGTCGGAGCGTGAGAAAGCTGCCGACACGCCGTTCGGCAGAGGCCGAGAGCTCTCGACCCCTCTTTCGCGCTTTCTCACTTTCTGGATTCGGAACAGGTAGGTTTTGTGGCACAGCGGATATTCGGGAAGCTGGCTCACAACGGACGGAGTGCGACTCACCGGACTCGACTCGGAAGGAGTCGAGTCCTGTATGGGAGTGAATTTGTTGTTAACAAATTCGGGGTATTTATACGGGTATTTATACCCCGAATTTCGGCGCTCGGGTTGGTTCGGCGCGCTTCGCGCTCGGCGGCTCGGCCGCTTGGGGGATCTAGCGGTAGGAGCGGTACGGTGCGGCGTTCCGGCGGCGGCGGCGCGATCGGAGGGTATCTTTAAGCGCATGTAATCGTCGACGCATTTCGGGGGATGTACCAGAGCCGCGTAACGAGCGCATATCGGGGCGCTTCGTTACAAATTTGAAATTTAAAAGATGGATTCGACAGCTGGAAATAAGTAGAATATCATCACGTATTACAAAATTTATAGTAAAAATTTATGTGATATCAATAAACAAACGATTTGTACAAAAATGAACGTAAAATTGCAACGAAAAATTTTAAAAACGTAGAGAAAAGTTTATGAGTTCTGTAGAGTTCTGCGATCGGACCTATTGTATGTTGTAGATTGAACTATTATTTAATGAAAACAACAAAAAACTGCTGCTACTAGCTGCTACCTTGCTATTGGTGCAAGTTTTTGTAATGAAAAACACATTTTCTGAATTTTGAATATAGATAGATAGTTGTTCCCCTTGGTGTTACAAAACCGTTACAAAGGCGTTTTTAAGGAGCGTACCCAAACCTGTACCAATCCAATACCATTCCCCTCTACACCTGGCCATTTTGCGACCTTACATACTACCTACATGCCCTTCCCCCCTCTTCCTTCCCTTTTCCATCTCCACACCCCTACCCCGATCTCCTCCTCTCTCCTCTGCTGGCTCCTATCCCCTTCCCTGCCCTTCTCCCACTCCCTAACCCCTATCCCTTTCCTCCTGCAGCCCTTTTCTTTCCTTGAAGTCGGCCCTCCTTTTCTTTCTTCTCTCATTTCTGCTTTCTCTCTCCTTTCCGGTTCAGGCCAGTTCTGTTAAAGAAACTCCTTCTCCTTCCTTCCTCCTTTACCTCTGCATTCCTTCCTTTCCTGTCTTTCTCTTTTCCTCCCTCCTTTGTTTATCCTTCTCCTCTTATCTCTATGACATACAAAATACAAATTACAAAACATCCATTTGTTCCTATCATCATTCCTTATCCTTCCCCCTTTCCCCTCTTTCCCCAGCACCATTCTCTATCCTCCCCCTTTTACCTCCCGACCTCTTCTACTACTCCCCTCCCTCTCTTTCTTCCCTCTTAGTACCCTTTCTCACCCTCCTCTCCTTGACCCTCTTGACCTCTTGCATCTCCCGGCCTCTTCTACCACTTCCCTCCCCCGCCGATTTCCCTCTTAGTATCGTTTCTTCCCTAATTCTTCTCATTCCTCCCTTTCTTCGTCCCATCACCACTCCTTTCCCTCTATCCAAATCCTTCTATTGTCTATCTCTACCCTCCTTCCTTTCCTTCTCTCTATCCTCGCCTTTTCTACCAATTTCCACCTCATTCTCCTCTCCTCCATCGTCAAATCTTCATCTACCCCCACATCCCACCTCCTTTTTATTTCCCCTCCACACTGCATAACATCCTGCTTATCCCTCTCTTCCTCCAGCTCCACCAGCACCACTGTTCCCCCTTCACCTCCTTTTCTTTCATCCATTCCCCTAACTCCCACCCTCTTTCCCACTACCCTCTCCATTATCCTTATTATCAGTCTACCCCTCTCTTCCATACTCTCCCCCCTACACCCCTCCATACCAGATTTCGCCTCTTCTCTCTTCTCCTTCGCTCCTCCTCTCTTTTCTTTTCCTTCTCCCTTTCCTTCTCTTCACTCCTTTTCCTCCCCTCCTCCGCTCTCCTCTCCAACTTCATCCATAACTCCTTATCCACCTCATCTCCCTCCCCATCATCCTCTTTCCCTCCTTTTTCCTCCCACTCTTCTCTTCCTTCCTCTTCGCTCCTTCCTCCACTTTCCCTACTCCTTTCCCTTCCTCCCTTTTCTTTCCCCTCCTCCTTCACCCTGTCAATTCTCTCTTTTCCTCCCCACTCCTCCCACCGCCTCTCTCCCTTCCTAACCCCCTCCCTCTATCTTCCTCTACCCCTTTCTCGCTTCCACCTTCCCTTCTTCTTACGTCTTCCTCTTCTTCTCTAACCTCCTCCCAGCTCTTCCCTATCTTCCCCTTCCTGCTCTTCTCCGGCCCCCTTCTTCCACACCGTCTCCCCTCCATCTTCTTCATCCATTCTAACATCCATTCTCTCCTCCATCTTTCCCCACTTCTTTTCCGCCCTTGTATCCTATCTCCTCCCTCGTTCCTTCCTCCATCCCTCCGTGCCTCTCCCCTCCTTTATCCCTTTCCTCTCTCCCCTCTTGGCGCCTCTCTTCTTCTCGTACTTCCCTCTGTGCTCCTCTCCCTGTCATCCTTTCCTTTATTCTCTCCCCCCTACACCCCTCTGCCCGGTCTTCATCTCCTCCTCCTCTCCTTCCCCTGTGCCCTTTATCCCTCTTTTTCCTTCTTCCCTTGCACTCGTTCGTTCCTTCCTCTCCTGGCGTCCTTCTTCCCTCCGTATCTCCTGCTTCCTCTCCACTTCTTCACTCTCCCGTCTCTTCCCTGTCCCTTTCATTCTTTCTTCTCCTCCCCCTTTCTTCTCACTCAGCACCCCCTTCCTGCCCTCCTCCGGCTCCCTTCTCCCGTACCGTATCTCCTCCATCCTCTTCACCCATTATCTCCTCCATCCGTCATCCTTCTCTTCTTCTTCACTCTTACCTCTTGTCTCCTCTTTCGTTCCTCCTTCCTTTCTTTGCCCCTTCTCTTCTTTTTCCCTTGTCTCTTTTCCCCGGCGACTCTCTTCCTCTTGTATTTCCTTCCTTGCTTCTCTCTCTATCATCCTCTCCTTTTTCTCTTTCCACCCCTACACTTCTCCATCCCGTCTTCTTCCTCTCCTCATCCTCTCTGTTTCCCACATCCATCCACACTCTTCTTCCTTCTTCCCTCAATCTCACCCTTTCCTTCCTCTTCTCCTCCTTCTCCCATCGCCCTTCTTCCATCCATGCCTCCTTCTGCACTTCCTCTTCTTCACTCCCCTGTCTCTTCTCTGCCCCTCTTAAACACTCTTCCCCTTCTCTCCTTACCCATCAATTCTTCCATCACCTCTCTCAAGTCCCTCCTCATTCCTTTCACCTCCTCCACCAGTATCTCCATCAGTTTCTTCATCTTCTCACCCATCCTCTTAGCTGCGTCTTTCTGCAACTGCACATTTAACGTTCACGTGTTTGCGTGCTCAGTAACTCTAACCTGCAAATATTCCATCTCCACTGCTGCCGCCCTTCCCATATCATTCTACTATTCCGGTCGGTAAGCGTCGGTGCCGTCGCCTCCCTCTTTACCATCTTTCATCCTTTACCGCTTCCTTCTCTTCTGCTCCGCTTCATCCGCCGTTTCCCGTCTTCTTACTCCGTCGCCACTTAACCTTACTTTCCTTGCTCCAACTTTCCACATCGCTCTCTCTTTTCTTCCGCACTCCCTGTGCTCTCCTCCACGCTCCCGCACTCCCCTCCACCTCCACTTCACTTCCTCATAATCCCTCACCGCCTCCACTCTACCTTCCCTCGTACTTCCTCCTCAAAAAATTCCGTCTCTTCTCCGACACCTTACGCCACAACTGTCGAATCGGAAGTCTCCTGAATTTTGAATATTAAAAACGCAAAATATGGAAAAAGTGTTTCCGATAAAAGTAATATAATATTAGTAATTTAATATCAATAATTAGTCAAACGTTTCGACCTTTAATTAGGTCATCTTCAGAGTAATAAAGAACAAAACAATTAGGTTGTCATAATAAATTAAACGCAAACATAAGTTAAATTCGCACGCATACTATATAAAGGTGTCCTTGTGTTGGTTGCATATGTTGCTAGAGATTTGCCATTAGAAGTTTTTATTTTTAATAATTTTTCATTGTCACTGTGGAGAATATTTTAAAAATAAAAGTTTAAATTAACGTTTTTTTTCCTTGTGATCTTCATTATATTGAGTTCATTATCTTTATTATCTTTATTATATTGAGTTTTAAGATGCGCAATTCACTTTCATAAATAATTTAAAAAAAAATAATATTTTGAAATAAATAGTAGTAACTAAGGTTGAATATGTAATTGTCAATCTATCTATAGGTATTATACTTTCAAATAGAATCTGCCGACGATGATGCTCAAGCAGTGGTTTATCAAGAAAAGATGTTTTCCTTGTATTGAAAGGCCATTTAAATGATAATGCGGCTACAGCATATCAAGAAATTGAAAAGTTCATGTCTCGTAAATTGCGACGCTCTTTTACTTTATCCGACAATGTGAAACCTATCATACGCAAATTATTGCATGACTTGAACACAAAGTGGCAGCAAGTGACGAGGATTGAAGATAAATTATTTCGAAAGTTTTCTGGATGGCTAAGGCCCAGTTCCACAATCTCCAGTTAACTTAATCGGCCGATTATTCCATTGGTATTGACCAATCGCATTTGTTAATTTTGCTTAACGACAAATGCGATTGGTCAATTCCAATGGAATAACCGGTCGGTTAAGTTAACTGGAGATTGTGGAACTGGGCCTAAGTGTTTTCGTTACCCTCGAAGAAACCGAACAAGCTTCCAGCAAAATGGGTCGAGCTTACTATCTTTGTTTTTTAGATTTATTTTGCACTTTTCACTTTTCATTTCACTTTCTTCTTTCTTTCACTTTCTTCATGAGCAACTACATATTTAATAAGAAATTTAATGTTAATCTTTAATAAATGACTAAACATTTAAAATAGTTTTTTTTATAATAACTTTATATTCAGATATTAGAATTTTGACAGCATTCTCAATCTTTCATTTTTCTATTGTTATTTAAATTTCGAATTTTAATTAATGATCATTGAATGAAAAAGACAGAACTTAAATTTTAATCTAAATGAAACGTTTTTTCTATACAAGTCGTCCATATCGTTCATTTTGATTTTTTAAACTTTGACTTCAGATTCGTAATCAGCGACCCCAAAACCCCCCGGGTACTGAGTTCTGTCAAAATTAAAAATATTTTTGAATAAATTTTCCGCCATATTGGATCCGCCATTCTGATTTTTCAAATTTTGGTTTCGGATTCGTAATCAGTGAGCCCAAAAACCCCCTGGTACTGAGTTCTGCCTAAATTGAAAATATTTTTGAATAAGTTTTCCGCCATATTAAATCCGCCATTTTGATTTTTCAAATTTTGGCTTTAGATTCGTAATCAGCGAGCCCAATAATCCTCGGGTATTGAGTTATGAATAAATTGAAAATATTTTAGAATAAAAATAGAGTGTAATCTTTTCTTCGCCAGTGAAATGAAAAGAAACGAAACAAATAATTGCTTGAAAACGACCTGACTGGCCAAATATATTTTTAAAAATTTTGTAGCACTACGTTTCGGCCGTAGGTTTCGGCCCTTATCAAGTGCGAAGTTACAGATCGATTTACATATGTTAGAATCTATGATATGTGCCCAGATATATCATCTGAAAGGTAAATTAAAGTTCCGAACTTAGAAAAAGAAACGATAAATAACAAGTAATGATAAAAATAAATACCACTTACAGAAAATATGCGTCGTAATAATATAATATAATGTGGACAAGACATGGTACGTCTGTCATCGAAGAGAGATGATATTCGATTAACGGTAAAGGGAGTTAAAATAATAAAAACAGTGCACATTGTCAATAACAAATAACTAAAAATCATAGAGGAAAGTCAAAATCACTAGGTAGGTTATTGACCTATGTGGTTCTAATTATTTTGTCATATATGGCAGTCAAGTTATCTGTATCACTTTGCAAATTAATAGTGTTCACATGTTTTTTAATAAAAAATGATTCTGCAATTTCACGCTTTCGGGTTATTGATTCTTTGTGTAATATTTTGGGATTAGACCATTTGAAAACGTGTCCGTTCGATATCCTATGCTGACTAACAACCGAATAATTATTAGCATGTTTTTTTAATATCACGCTGGTGTTCCTTGATGCGTGTTCCAACGTGTCGTTTAGTTTGCCCAATACAAACAGCATTACATTGATTGCATTCTATTTTGTATATGACGTGTGTTTGTTTCAAATGATCTAATTTGTCTTTGCCACTTTTAATAATGCAGTCAAGCTTCTTAGGGATGGTGTAGAGCGTTCTAAGTTTTTGATCATTTAAAACACGGGTGATATTTTCGCTTAACCCTTTAATAAATGGAATAGTAATAAAATTCTTTAAATCTAACTTTTCGCGTTGATCGTTGGAGTGCTGATTCTCAACTAATTTTAGTCGGGAAAGGATATGTTTATGAATAAAATGTGGTGGGTAATTATTGTTGGATAAAATGTTTTTGACTTCCATGATATTGTCTGAATGAAAGCGTTTGTCAGACAGTAAAATAGCATGGTCAACTAAGTTAGAGATGGTGTTAATTTTGTATCTAGTAGGATGGTTAGATAAATAATTAATATATCTTCCCGAAAAAGTTGGTTTTCGATACCAGTTAGTTATTAAGTTGCTTCCATCACGAATGACCAAAGTATCCAAAAAACTTAAACTAAAATCTTTCTCCAATTCATGAGTGAATTGTGAACGCGGATGGTAAGAATTAAAAATGGTAAGCATGTCATTAATTTTGGATGCAGGTACAATGGCAAAAATGTCATCAACATAACGGTAAAACACACGGAACACATCGAACGGTAACAACCAGACAATGTGTCTCTAGGTCATCCATCACTATGTCAGCTAGGATGGGTGACAGGGGGGAACCCATAGAACCACCAAAGATTTGTTTGTATATTTCGCCATTAAAAGAAAAACTAGTAGACTCTAAAATTAGTTGTATAGCATATGAGAATTGTGTTAACGTGAGTTTTGTTACATTAGAAATCAGGTTCCATCGCTTTTTAATTGCATTTAAGACTAGTGTTGTAGGAATGTTGGTGAATAATGCTGTTTCGTTTCTTTTCATTTCACTGGCGAAGAAAAGATTACACTCTATTTTTATTTCACACCTTGGACCGAAATAATGGTGTTAAAACGGACTGATGGATTTTTTAACAATATCTCTACACATTATGGCTTCAACGTTACTAAATTGCTTAAGTCTTGGATCAATATCATGCTCAAGATTGGTTTACTTCGACAACAACGAACCTTCTTACTCAAATGCAGGAGATTTGATGTGCTGCCCTCACATATTTACAAGCTACGGTTCCACATCCACTTCACAAGTACCACTGTCGACCACAACTTCAACCGGTTCAAAAAACGCTATCAGAAAAGGATTCTCAACTTTGAAATCAACGACGTGAACTGCAATTTGGAATTTTGCTTAAGGAAAGTCAAATTTATTGAAAGTCAACTTCAATCTATATTACCACATGATTTAATCAAAGATTTTTATAATTTCAACACTGCCAAGATAACTTGTGGTGAACGTAAGATTAAATTTAAATTTACTAACAAATTCTTTTTCTTGCTAGACAGACAAAATAAATCACACAACCCTTTTCTTAATTGTGATCGCTCTAAATGGATTGTCAATATCAGCGATCATCACATTCCACAGTCTGTTTTGGACGTGTTGAGCTTAGGAAAGAAGTTTGCGTTGCCTATTATCTCAAATAATAAGATCGACCGTTTAAATACTGTAGTAAATATAATCAAAAATATTGAATGCAATATTTACAAATTCCCAGATAATGTTGTGAATGAAGTACGCAGTCAAGTTGCTGTAAATTTGCAAAAGTTTCTATGTAAAACACCCCATTTAAGTTATAACGATAGGTTTATTATCGATGAATTTGAGAAATGTAAAATTTTTTTCCGTACACATAGCGATATCTTTGTCACCAATGCTGACAAAGGTCAAGTTACTATAATCATGGACAAGAACATATATCTTAATCAAATGACGACCTTACTTAGTGACAGCTCTACTTATAAAAAATTAACCAAGGATCCGATCAATCGTATTAATTCAAAATTGAACGACATGGTCAAAGCGTGGCGTGACAAAGATATTATTGCAATTAAAAAGCGATGGAACCTGATTTCTAATGTAACAAAACTCACATTAACACAATTCTCATATGCTATACAACTAATTTTAGAGTCTACTAGTTTTTCTTTTAATGGCGAAATATACAAACAAATCTTTGGTGGTTCTATGG
>NJRL01001667.1:20865-31550 GCA_003063815.1 Aphaenogaster rudis
ATAAAATTGGCCAGTAGTGTCGAAACAAATCTCCTCTTTGGTTTATTATTCACTGGCGAAGAATATTCATCTCTTACTTGCAAACTTTATAAACCCTTAGTTTTTTCTAAGTTAATCTCTAGTGTCTTTATAATATATATTTTATTCAAATTTTTTTGATACATATATTCAAAGATATAATTTTGTATTAAAATTCGGTAATTATGCGATAACTCATATATATGTGTATATTAAAAATCAATACTTACCTGAATTAGTCTCTTATATTCAATGTTTGCCGGTATCTAGATAAAATATCTAGATGATTTTCTAGATGAAGAAATGGATCATATTTATCTTTAGCTAGATGAAAAAATACAAAGTACATTTATCTTTATCTTAGATAAAAAATGTATGTCATCTTATCTAAAAATTATCTAAAATAACAATATTCGTTATGTTGGTTATGCAAAAGACTTTTCGTGGCAAGCTTTTCCACGTTTTGTGTGAAACGCTTGCCGCGCGACAAAAAGCGACGCGATGATTGGTTCTTACGGAAAAACGGCTTAAACGGCACAGCTGATTGGCTACCGCGTGGCGTTTCACGTCAAGGATTACGTCTTAGGGTCGATTTTACCATCTCCAGTTAACTTAACCGGCCGGTTATTCCATTGGAATTGACCAATTGCATTTGTCGTTAAGCAAAATTAACAAATGATAAATTTCAAAGGAATAACCGGCCGGTTAAGTTAACTGGAGATGGTGAAATCGGCCCTTAGTTGGAATATAAGATAGCTTTAAGTAGCAATCTCAATATTTTTATGTAATATTCCGCACATTGTTTTGCTTTTAATAATAATAATCAATTGTGAAAGAGAGAGAGAGAGAGAGAGAGAGAGAGAGAGAGAGAGAGAGAGAGAGAGAGCGTGCGATGACAAAATCATGTATGTTGTAAATAAATATAATAAAAGAATCTGAAAATATTATTTGTAAAAAAAATATTATAAATTCTTTATAATTACACAGGGCGACAAATTTCGACTTTTTTTCTTATTCTCAAATCTTAATAGTCGTTTCCGAAGGATTTTGGCGTGCTGAAGCCGAATCCGTTGCCCAAATGGCTCTATCACGTCAGGTTTCGGAGATATCTGTACTTAAATGTGCCAAAAAGGTCATTTTTCGGCTTTTTTAGGTTGAAATAACTATAAAATGGTACATGTTAGGTCCATTTTTTCGGCGGATTCGAATTCTGCAGGAAAAAATCTATAGAAACCATACGTTATATCTTGAAGATTGATAAAATAATACAACCTCCAGGACGCTTCAATCTGCGGGCGAGTTGCTGCCCCGCTACGGTTACTGCAAGCCACTACGAATGACTTGAGGCATCTTCAGCGTGAAATCTTGAATTCGTTGCCCTAAGGCAGACTGAAGTGACATCATTTAAGTCAATAGCTTTTCTAAGCATTACGGAGGCTTCTTGAAATATTTCTAAATTGTGCAAAGTAAAGATTACTTTGAAAAATTTACTAATTTTTCACATACATCTGATACGTTTCTTTATAAGTATTTTTCATCCTTCATATCTAGGTTCAGCTAAGAGTGGTTAGGATGCCTTGAGTCATTCGTAGTGGCTCGCAGTAAACCGTAGCGGAACAGCAACTCGCGCGCGGATTGAAGCGTCCTGGAGATAGTATTCTTTTATCAATCTTCAAGGTATAACGTATGGTTTCTATAGATTTTTTCCTGCAGAATTCGAATCCGTCGAGAAAATGGACCTAACACGTACCGTTTTATAGTTATTTCAATCTAAAAAAGCCGAAAAATGGCCTTTTTGGCACATTTAGGTACAGATATCTTTGAAACCTGACGTGATAGAACCATTCGGACAACGGATTCGGTTTCAGCACGCCAAAATCCTTCGGAAACGACTATTGAGATCTGAGGATCAAAATTGACGTCAGCCTGTGTTATCTGTCAACAATTACATGTCTTTTTCTCATTATGCCGTTTTTACCTCACGCAATTTTAGTAAGTAATAATATATTAGGACAATTAATCATCATTTATGACCGATTATTTAGTATTGATTTCAATTAACTCTAAGACTACACAATTTTTTTGAAACTATGCAGTGAGTTTTTCAGACCCCTCCAAGTCGGATATTTTTATACATAAAAAATATATTTTTCAGTAAGTCTTATAAACATAAAATTATCTGGAAAATTATCTAGATAATCGCGATAATTATCTCATCTTTCATCTAGATTAAATAGAAGCAAAATCATCTTTACCTCATCTAAGATAAATTTATGGATTTTTATCTTTATCTCTATCTAGATAATTTTGAAATTATCTATGGCAAACACTGCTTATATTGTATCCTTTTCATTTAACAAGTTTCGAATTTCTTTCAGCCAGGGGCACTTTTGACCCCTCTTAGTCGGCTATGGCCTTTGCTGCTAATCTGCCAGCAAACTGCTAATATTTTGCTATCTGTATGCAAAATTTATCATTGCAAATTATAAATCTTTCCTTAATAAAATAAAAAATGTTGCTTTAATATATGATTTACTCTGTTACAATACTCTATAAGTGACAAATGACAAATTTGTAAAGATTTCGTATTTTAATTGTATTTCGCGCCTCCTCCTTCAGATCACCTGTAGTACCCTACTCTTATGCCGATGGCGCCACAAGGTTTTAAAGACTAGAGTTTTTTCTAGTTACTTATTTCGTTCCATGCTTCTCCGCTTCTGGTCCGATCTTGTCATTCTTTTTTCTTGTGCCCAAGGAAAGCCACATATAAGTAATATTATCTGCGCACTACAAAGAAAATGGGAAAGAAACGAAAGCATTCAGACGAAGAGAAGGAGAATAAAATTGAAAAACGGATAAGAAAACTACTAAAGAAAGTAGAGAAAGAAAGAAAAAAATTTTGACAACTAAATAAAAAACGTAAGTATAACCTCACTTTCAGATGCGAAGAAATATTCAACAGAACAATGAGAAACGGGGTAAGACGAGAGACTCGTCACCACAGAAAGAAAATTATGTCAACAAATAGGTTAGAAAGTCGTTCAAGAAACGAAACTAGGAAACGTGAAAAATTCACGCCTAGTATAACCTACATGAACAAGTTCCATACAAGAAACAAGATTTCTGAAGCTGACATAAGTATAGATATCCGGTGCAAGTCACAGATATCGATACAAATGTTCAAGCATCAATTCAATACGAATGGTAAGCTTTACACGGACAAGTTCCGTATAAGAAAACAAAGGGTTTCTTAAGCTGACATAGGAATAGGTATATACATATAAATACACATCTGTGTGAAAATCACAGATAATCTTTACAAATATTCAGGCGTCAATTCGAGATAAATTGTAAACCTGACACGGACAAGTTCCGTATAAGAAAATAAAAATGTAAAAAAAAAAACCTATAAATCATATTCCCGATAAAATTTCAGGAAAATTCGAGACAAGCTCTGACGACTGGGTAGAAGAAGAAGGAAGAAATGACGAACAACCAATCAACGAGGAAATTAACGCCTCTCCAGAAAAAATCATGGAGACAAGAATAAAACCGACTCAAGTGATGAAGGATCAACCAGAAATTATGGTTGAAACAGAAACAACGGAACCAATCCTCAACGAGGAAATATTAGTAGCGATAGGCAAAAGGTTAGACCCCGAAAAACAACTAGGTCCAGCAATTCACAATGACATCGTTTTACGCTGGCAAGACATCCTGAAGAATGGATTACTCAAAGAAGAACGCATAGAAATATTTAAAAGACACCCAATACCTGAAAATTGTGTGCTGTTCGAAGCACCAAAACTAAACGCAGAGATCAAAGCATCGCTCCTGGCTCCTTTAATCACTCGAGATGGACGCATCGCTGAAAAACAACAAAAGGTGGCAATATGTCTCGCAGGGCTGGGAAAATTGCTGACAGAATTGCTGAAGCGTCAAACCACAGATACAACTCGAGACACTTCAGCCATGATAAGTGTTCTAAGTGACATCAGTCGCATACTAGTAGATCTCCAACGGGACGAAACTATGACGAGACGACTAATTATTACAGCTAACCTAAATACGACAATAAAAGAAACATTGAACGCCACTTCAACAGACGAATGGTTATTTGGTAGTGGTCTAGGAGAGACACTAAAAACAGCAAAAGCTTTAGAACGCTCGTCAGAAGATCTCAAACCGATACCAAAAGTATCAGTCGGATCATTTCCACCAAAAACTTCAAAAAACGAAGGGAAGGGCCCGCCCCGTCAAGCAGTACGTCCTCGAACGAACACGGGGGGGCAACGAAAAACGTTCAGTCAGAAGCAGAGGAATCCAACGTACCGGAAGCCAACATCGAAGTACAAACAGAGTCACCACAGGAGACGTCGCTGGTCGCCTAAAATTATATATAGATGAATGGGAGAACATTCACGCAAATAAAAAAGTTATGAGTTGGATAAATGGATATATTATTCAATTTTCGTCTAAACCAGTTCAACAAACAATTCCAAAAGAACAGAACTGGTCAGACAAGGAAAATCAAATCATGGCAGAACAAATAAATAAATAACTTTCGAAAGGGGCGATTCAAAAATGTGAGGACTGTGATGGTCAATTTCTATCAAGCATCTTTCTCACTCCTAAACCAGATGGCTCCAGTCGATTTATTCTCAATTTAAAAAAGTTAAATATGTTCATTGAAACAAAACATTTCAAGCTCGAGGATATAAGGACTGCGCAAGATCTAATGCAACAAAACTGCTACATGGCAACAATAGACCTCCAGGATGCCTATTATTTAGTTCCTATAGCAAAGGAATCAAAGAAGTATTTGAGATTTAGATTCAATAACGAGTTATTCGAATTTAATTGTCTACCCTTTGGTTTAAATACGGCCCCATATATATTTACAAAAATAATGAAGCCCGTAATGACACAATTAAGAGAATTAGGCTACACTTCAATAATTTACATAGATGACATATTGCTAATAGAAAAATCGAAACAACAATGTCAACAAAATGTAGAACAAACTCAATACTTATTAAAAAGATTAGGTTTTATTATTAATGAATCAAAAAGCAAATTAAAACCTACCCAAGAACAAACATATTTGGGATTTTCCTTAAATTCAAAAAAGTTGAGAATTGAATTACCCAAAGAAAAAAGAATAAATACACATAAATTATTAGGGAAATTTCAAATAAACAAAAGGACAAAAATTCGCGATTTTGCCTCTCTCATAGGAGTTCTTGGCTCATGCTGTCTAGCAACCAAATATGGATAGATGTACACAAAAGACCTTGAACGAGAAAAATTTATAGCTCTACAAAATAACAACGAAAATTTTGAAGCACACATAAAATTATCAATCAATATCCAGGAAGATCTATCTTGGTGGAAAGAAAATATAATGAATACATACAACCCAATCAAGAGTCCCAAATACACAATAGAAATATTCTCGGATGCATCACTAACAGGCTGGGGAGCATGTTGCAATGAAGAGAAAACCCATGGACATTGGAATATACAAGAGCGTGAAATGCACATCAACTACTTAGAATTGAGAGCAGCGCTCTTTGGACTAATATGCTTCGCAAAAAATCTAAAGCATTGTGACATACTATTAAGAATAGACAACACCACCGCAATCGCGTACATAAATCATATGGGTGGAATTCAATCCTCAAACTTAAGCAAAATAACAAAAGAAATTTGGAAATGGTGCGAAAAACGAGATATTTGGATTTTCGCATCGTAATTCGATCAGAAAATAACACAGTAGCAGATTCCGAATCAAGACAGATAGAAAAAGAAACAGAATATAGTCTTTTCAAAAAAGCATTCAAGGAACTTTGTACAGTTTTTGGAAATCCACAAATTGATCTTTTCGCGAGTAGAATAAATAAAAAATGCAAAAATTATGTGTCATGGAAAAAAGATCCAGGATCTATAGCAGTAGACGCATTTACAATCGACTGGAGTAACTCCTTCTTCTATGCCTTTCCGCCCTTTGCTATAATACCAAAGGTACTAAAGAAAATTCGAAATGACAAAGCCAGAGGTATAATAGTAATTCCGAAATGGCCATCACAACCCTGGTTTCCCCAATGCATGGAAACATTTGAATCGCCTCCGATTACATTCAAACCAAACAAAAATCTTCTATTTTTCTCCAACAGAGAACCACACCCAATTTGGGCCCAACTTTCCCTGGTGGGAGATATATTGTCAAACAGGCATACAGATTAAAAGGAATACCTACAGAATCAATCAAGATCAGCCTTGCTTCACTCAACACATCTTCGATGCAACATTACAACTCAGCACTAAAAAAGTGGTGGCAATTTTGCCATCTTACAAATACGAACATCTATCTAGCAGAGATTCCAGATATATTACGATTTTTGACGAAGGAATACAAAGACGGAGCATCGTATGGCACAATCAACTGCCTAAGATCAGCAGTAGCTCTAATTATAGGACCAGAAGTAGGACAAAATACAAATATAAAAAGATTCTGCAAAGGAGTATCAAAATTACGACCTATGCAACCTAAATATGACACTACTTGCGATCCCAAAATCGTCCTCGATTTTCTTTCAAAACAATTCCCAAACAAAGAAGTACCATTAGAAAAACTAGGAGAAAAGGTTGCAACATTAATGGCACTCACTACAGGACACAGATTACAAACGCTATCCTTAATCGATATAAGAAACATAGAAAAAGTAAATAAAAATATCGAAATAAAGATCCCAGCTCAATTAAAAACCTCGGGATATAAAAAAGCTCAACCAATCTTGATTCTACCATTCTATACTCAAGATCCGACAATCTGTGTAGCATCAGTACCCTGTGTATCTGTGTACCCTCATTACATATATTCATCGAACAAAAAATCTACGGAAGGAAGAAAACAGATTATTCATATCTGGAAAGAAACCCCATAAAGCGGTCGGTACACAGTCATTGAGTCGCTAGATTAAAAAGACTCTCCAAATAAGTGGAGTAGATACAAACATCTTTTCAGCATATAGCACTCGTCATGCTTCCACATCTGCTGCAAAAAGATCCAGAGTAAACATTGATCAAATCAAGAAAACAGCTGGATGGTCATCATCATCACAAACATTCGCGAAATTTTATGAACGGAAAATTTTGGAACGAAATGATCTTTTCGCAAAAGCTATCTTAAATCTATAAAACAGAAAACAATAAGGATGAAGCATGTAAAAACAAATCATATATTAATCATACACTGATATAATCATATACTCATATAATTATATATTAAATAACATTAATGAAAAAGTTGCACAGATAAATATTAAACCTGCCGTTGATCCTTTAAACATCTACAGGTGATCTGAAGGAGGAGGCGCGAAATACAATTGAATGATTAAACGAACTCACCTGAGTGAAGTTCTATCATAATTGTATGAAGCGCCTCCTCCGAAGATCAGACCCACCCAGGAATTCCCATCGCTAAGTCTCATTAGCCCCTATACAACGACAAGACTTTAAAGAATGACAAGATCGGACCGAAAGCGGAGAAGCATGGAACGAAATAAGTGACTAGAAAAAACTCTAGTCTTTTAAAACCTTGTGGCGCTATCGGCATAAGAGTAGGGTACTACAGGTGATCTTCGGAGGAGGCGCTTCATACAATTATGATAGAACTTCACTCAGGTGAGTTCGTTTAATCATTCAATTTTAAATTAAAAAAAAACATTAATTTTAATTTAATTATTTTTAGAAATTAATAATTACTTTTTGTTAGATAAGATTAAATTGACACATGTTAAAACAAAAAATAATAATATAGCGCAAGAATAAAAATACTTTTATTATACAGTAAAAACTCAAGATATCGATTAAGAATTTATTTGATCCAAAATGTTATTGAATTTTGTTACTTTTGTTACTGAAGTATATGACAATTTAAGAAATTCTCAGTAGAATATCATGCAGTTTGCATGATATAGGTACCGAGAATTTGTATTCAGAATCAGCGTAATTTGTGTATATTTCATATAAAATAAAATAAAGAATCCCTAATAATGAACTCCTGAGTCTGCGGTATTCGAACAGATTTTTCATCTTTGATTTTCATGGAAATGGCTTAATGTTTTTAACAAATCTCGCATCCTAAAAACATTTTGTGTAGAAGGGAATCTGAGATTGTTAAGATAAGAAGAAAGACTAGTTTATCAATGATTATCAGTAAACGCAAATTGAAGGCGGACGTACCAGATCCAGAGGTTCACTTTATGTGTATATTTTGTACAGGTAAATCAATTTTTTTATTAAACATTTTTTTACCATAAATTTAATAAATTAACTGAATGTCTTAATGATTTATAAATTATTAATTTAACATTATTTTATATTTTCATTTCATTCAATTAACAATTCATTTGCATCTTATTGTTTTATTGTTTTATATCATTTTATATATTCTCACACATCAATAGTTTCTTTTTTTAAGAAATATAATCCGCTCATATTTCTAAATAATATAGAAAGGTCAAGTATGATGAGCCATTATTAGTTAGAAAAACAAATTCTTTATTTAATTTTATTTAATATAGAGACGTTTCTCTCTCGACTTAACTTAGTCGTCTTCAGTCTAATGATTAATATATAACGTTGTAAAATTTAAAACTAAGAAAAGAGATTAAAGAGATAAATAAGCTAATAGTCCGAACATACATTTTAGTATATCAATGTATGTTGCAATCGTTGTTATAAAAGTCATATGTCATCCAGTCAACTCGATCCAATATTGAAGTTCGTAGAGTCTCTAATCCTTCCTCGTTTGAAGACGAAAAAAATGGAGTCCATTATATAAAAATTCACCCACCTGTCAAAGATGTCAATTATATTTTAGATTATGATCTCAATCACATAATGTCACTAAAGAATGTTAAATTTAACACTTGAGCGTTATAATATAAATTAATATTATTAAGATTCAATATATTAGAACGTAACAAAAGAATAAATTTAGAAAATATATAAGTATGTAGCCAAATGTCGGTAAACAGCGGATCTTGGTGCGTAATAATTATTTTTGTGAATATTCCTAATCATGCAAACTGCGCGCCGCATATTCGTCGGTCTTGAAACACAGTCCTTACACGAAGTCGGAATAATTAATTCACATATTAAATTGACGAGCAATTTTAATTTTTGATGCTCACTAGCATCTATAAGATCCCCCCGTCCCCCCATTCCCCGAAAAACTGTAAAGAAATTATTGCGAAAAATAACACCTCAATTATTGCGAAAAATAACACCTCAATTATTACGCACCAAGATCCGCGGTTTACCGACATTTGGCTACATACTTATATATTTGACAATTTCGTCGGTCCTAATCATTATTGTGAATAAATTTAGACTTACAAAGTTATATATAGGAATATGTGTCTGTGCAGTTATTAGTCCCACAAAATTGGGACTATTTATAACCTAGTTAATAGGGGTATTCTTTTGTCTCATCCTACCTTCCAACAAAAAACCTCGAATTCATTGTAGAGATACTTCGTGACAATGGTTATCCTCTTGAAATTATATTTAAACATATTAATCTAAGACTTAAAAAACTTTTCGATTCAAAACTAATTTTTAATATACAAACGTACCAACTCAAATTACTCATACCGTTAGTACTACGAAACAGAAGAAAAAATATTTTGCAATTCCGTATATCTATCATATGACAGAAAGAGTAGCATCGATCATCAGAGAGATGTTGCAATTTTTTGTTGGATTTAGATGTATCAATAAACTCAACAAATTTGTTAAGACACATAAAGATGTGACTGATTTCGAGAAACAATGTGGTTTATAAAATACAATGTAAGGATTGCAACGTCTCCTACGTCGGACAGACGAAAAAACATCTTATGACCAGAATCAAAGAAGAAGGAATAATATAAAATTGGACGAGTCAAGACATACTGTAATTACGGAACATATAATAGAACATAAGCATGCATTTGATTGAGATAAAATTAAGATCCTTGATTCAGAATCTAATTATAATAAAAGATTGGTTTCTGAGATGTTACATATCAAGGAACAAAAAAATGGAATCAATCTGCAAAAAGATACAGAGAGAATGTCTTGACGGTTCCTATTATAGTTTACTTGAGATTATTTCAAATAGATAATAAAATGTAATTTTTGTTTATTTTACGAGCTTCCGTTATATTTATATAAGTACACAACTTTGATTTGTAGTTCATTCGTTGTCCAGCAATTGTAACATCAATATGTATATTTACGTCTGCCTAGCTGGCCCCTCCACTTAACTTTTATAGAATGAAAAAATTATATAATAATGCGCTATTTATGCGCTTTCTAAATTCACAAGCAAAAATTTTTGTGCTCATTTCGTTTAGCTACAAAAAAATTTTCTTTTGTGGGGGGGGCTGAGTAGGCTGCCAGTGAGCCCCCCCACGGGTTAATAGCAACCTATTCCAAAAATCAACTACACAGGATTTATGCGCTATTTATGCGCTCTTATATTAGAGTAATTTTGATTTTTGCGCTGCAACCCTTAAGGGACTTTCCTCTTGGAGCAAACAGTAATATTTGCTTTCAAGTCATTTAAAATTGCAAAATATTATTATTTAACTAAGCAAAATATATCTTTGACTTAT
>NJRL01001675.1:0-13544 GCA_003063815.1 Aphaenogaster rudis
AGTGTCTCTACTGCGAGGCGTCTCGTAGTGCCATCTAACGGATCTAAAGATGAGATGGACATTTGGTGAACCTTTTTATTTTACGTAAAACTTGACGATTCGGGACTTTAAAATATCTCAGCTTACAGAAGACGTAGAGCAAAAATAAAAGCAGTTTTATTATGTAATATAAACTCAAGGAATCAATTAAGCCCACCCAGAAACACATCCGTTCAGTCGTTATAACTGAACGATAAATTTCGGGTACGCCCAACTAGTTGGGCGGCGTAAATATAGCACCCGTGTCATGCTTCGTCGCGCACGTCGCGCATACACTTGGCGCGAGACACTGCCGTGTCTCTTGATTTAAAGTAGTTAAATACCGTAGTAAAGCACGAGTATCAAGCCATCTAGTTACTTATATATATGTAATAATATTATTAATTGTATGATATTATTGTTATATTTATTATTTATACATTGGTTATTAAAAAAATTGTTGTATATTTTTCAGTTATATGAGAAACTGAAAAAAGAACAGCCCGATTTCTTACAAAAATTGACGGTGATCGAGAGCGATCTGGATACAATAAACTTGGGTTTATCCCAGCAAGATCGAAATAGACTGCTCGACACGAACGTTATCTTTCACGGCACAACGATTGTACGATCCAATCAAAGACTTCGCACCATGGCAAATGTCAACGTGCAGTCCACGAAACAAATATTGCTGCTCGCGAAAGAGATGCCGGATCTCAAGGTAACGCTACCGTAAGAATCGTGTTAAGAGGTCGTGATAAGAGTTGCAAAGTGACACGACACTTTTAGGCTTTCATTCACCTGTCGACTGTTTTTGCTCATTCGCCAATCGGATCCATCGAGGAAAAACACTATCCCCCGCCGATGGAGACCGATGAATTATTATCACTGGTGAATGTCCTGAACGATAAAAAATTGGATGCTATCACACCAACGTAAGTATCTCGATGAAAAGATGTTTTTGTCTAAAATAATATGTACACTACCGCTCAAAAATATTTGCCCACTCTAATTTCTACATGAATTTTTTTTATGTTTAATTTCTATTCTAATATTCTGTTATATTCTTTTTATATATGTAGAATGAAAATTTTTGATCTATTAAACATTATTATTACATTCAATGTCCACTTTTAAAATTGTTCATTAATTCCTTTGAATTTCTATCATTTAATTAAGGAAGACAAAGTGGGCAAATATTTTTGAGCGGTAGTGTATGTTTAAATAAAAATACATATGAGGGAGTTTTTTCGTCATTCAGATATAACGAAATATTCCTCACGAATTGAACATAGACCAGAGTTAGTAATCAAAATTCCACTTTTTTAAAATAAAATTTATGCCAGTGGTAAAAACCGGCAAAAACTGTTCTTTTTCTATTAAGAACGATAAAATAAATAGAAAATCTTATTATCGATATTCTAATTCACAGGAAGCTCGAGACTTAGCCCTAATTTTGACGTGCATTCACATAACTGTCCGGCGAGTTTAGCGTCATTTGAGAGAGTGTCTTCCACTATGTTTATCCAAAATAAAATCTGTAATAGATTAGGAATCGATGTAGGAAATAAATTTGTTTTGTTACAAGATGTTGAATGATAAACGCGAATCAAATCTATATTAGTAAAAATTTTTAATTCTGTTACTATTGTGTTTTTCTCATTAAACTACAAATTAATACAAAATTTAATAACATTTATAGTTTATTTCAAAATTTTTGTTTTAAAAATATATTTCACATATTAATTTGAATTGAAAAAACTTTATTATTATATTGGTTTCGTTTTTCTTTGAACCATAGTGATTAGTATGATTTACTAATTAAAGCAAAAATATCTTTTTGCATAAAGGTATATAAATATATTTTAGTATTACATATTAGTCATTTTTATAGTTTTTGCCAGTTTATTTCATTGGAGAAAATCCGGAACAGTAAAAACTGGAATTTACCATGGTTTTTACCACCCACTGGATTTTTCCGATCTACCCTGATATAGGCTGGTATTCATAATTCGTTCTTATTTCAAGACCGTCTTAAGTAACGTCTTAAAACGCTAATACGGCTCTGTGATTGGTTCACGATAACATAAGATTGTACTTAAGATGATCTTAAATATAAGAATGGACTATGAATACCGGCCATAGACTCGCATCTATATCGATCGAATCCTACAATCGAACGTTGCCTGTTCGGAGGGAACGCGAGGCAAGGGAGTGCTTTTCTTCTGTCCGCGCGATCTTTCATGGTATTTTTTAATTCGGATGCAGATTGATCGACGGCTGGCCCAACACATTTGCGTTTACGAAAGCGATCGCGGAGGACACGGTGCTGCGATACGGCAGCGGGATGCCGGTGTGCATCGTGCGACCGTCTATCGTGACTTCGACCTGGAACGAGCCGATCATGGGTTGGGCCGACAGTGTATACGGGCCCGTTGGCCTCCTGGTCGGCTCGAGTCTCGGCCTATTGCGCACGATACATTGCCACACCGACAAAAACCTCGACTTCGTACCGGCCGATTACGTGGCGTCGTGCTTGATCGCCGCCGCCTGGCACACCAGCGTGAGGTGAGCTCATTAATCTACTTATTAACGAATGCGACTTTTTTAAGGCGACCGCGCGACGCGGACTAGCAATCGATGCTAATGACTACACAAATAGAAAGGATTTAAGTAACTTAACACATTCGCAGCTGGCGATTCTAGTGCGCGACCTAAAGATGGGAGCACCGCGCAATTTATAAAAATCTGTAGCTGAGTACCGCAAGGTTCTGGCATTAAAATGAGAATGAAAATGAAAACAATTGTTTTATAATATCATGCTTGTAACCACTTGTTGTTTGAAATTAAAAGAAATTTTCACGTTACAAATCTAAATAAAAAAATTTTTTAATTTAAAATAATATGAGAATATTAAAAATCAAAAAACTTTATTAAACATATTTAAAAATTTATTAAATATATTTTTTTTAATAATAAAATACTTTTACAAATAAAATTTAATATCTTTTATATTTTTTTGGGGTATCTCTTTTTTAATGTCTCATTTTGGTATATTCCTTTGTCAAATATTTTATCTCTTTTTTTTAATTCCGTTCAAACGCTCATTTTGAGGAACTTGAAATTTATTGTTAAATAACTGCTGTAATCATAAATACGAATCAAAAAGTCATCTGCGTCCCTATAAATATAAAATGGCGTACAATTATGCCAGCGGCAACCAGCTACAGATTTTAAAATGACGTAAAATTACGTCAGCAGCAACCAGCTACAAATTTTGAAATGATGTAAAATTACATCAACGGCTGCAAATGTGTTAATAATGAAATAATCTCTGTAGAAATAACGATACCAATAAATATGTCTTTATCAGAAAAAATACTCTAATCAAACTCTAAACTTTCTTTTTAATGTGCAATCTCAGAAATTAATCACTAAGGATACTCCCCCCTTCAATTATACAATGTGTAGATTGGTTTCATAAAAACGCGTGTCAAAACCATTTAATATTTTTTACTCTTAATCAAGATACAGAATTTAACCCTCAGTACCCACACTGGGTTAGCGTAACCCGGCCGATGTTCAAAGTTGCGGCATTTTTTCCGATTCCTTTTTACTTATTACAAAATATCTTTTTTTTTCAGTCTTTAAACTATCGATTTAAAAAAAAATTAATTTAAATCGATGCATTACAACCAGAGATACAAGCAAAAGAAAACGCCGGGTTAGGAATACCCGAGTAGATGTAGATAGGGACTTTTTTGAAGTGTGGGTACTGAGGGTTAAGGATGACAGTACTTCGAGACGAAAATCCGACACTTTCTCAGGATTAAAATTTAAATAAAGATCGAATTTGTAGGAACACCAAGAAAGAATTTAAAGTGGACGTGGAGACGGGTGTCGTGCCGGACGTGGAAAGGATACCAGTGTACAATTATGTGTCCTCGTGTCAGAGGCCGATAACCTGGGACACGTTCCGAAAACACGTACGCGCCCACGGATCAAAGATACCGGGTGTGAGGGACATACGGCTGCAGTGCATGTTTTGGAACACTAGACTGTGGGTGCACAAGATCCTCATGTGTCTGTTCCACTTGTTGCCCGCGGTCATGGTGGATGGAACGGCCATTCTCACTGGTCGAGATTCAAGGTCGAATATTTTCTTTTCTTCTTTTTTTCTTTCAGATACATTTTACGAATCATAAGATATTGTCAGAGTTATGTCAAAACGCTCGAGCAAACCCGCTATCACAAGATTTGGAGATTTTCGCAAAGATTTAAATAGATATAACGCAAAATATAAGATTTCTTAAATTTTGTAACTCTTTTCGAAATCCTTTCCTGATTTTCAGATGGTACAAGACCTATGATCTGATACACGCTCATCTTTCGGCGACATCCTACTTTATGACGCGGCAATGGTGCTTCAGAAATGACGCAGTGGTCAAACTTTGGGGACGAATGAGCGCACTGGATCGCGAGATATTCGAGTTCGACATGAGTAATTTCGATTGGAGCGAATATATAAAACGAATGGTTCGGGGTATTCGCGACTTTGTCAGCAAAATCCCGTGGGATGCTGTGGAAGAAGGATTGACCGAATATATTGAACTGTGATTTTACACGTAGGCTGAAAGTCAATCTATATACATGATCGAGGTGCATACATAATCGAACATGCTTTCTAATATCTAACACTAGAGCTATGAAAGCAGTGCAAATCATCATAGGTTTATAATTTATTTTAAATTTCTAAAATTTATAACAGTTCATTTTCTGAGATTTTCCATGACTTTTATTGAAATATGTGAATGATCAAATTACTTTTCTCTTTTATCCCTTTTTTCAAAGATTTACGTATATAGCATATTTAAATAGTAGAAATTAATCATCGATAGGTTTAGTTAGTTTAAATAGTTGAAAGGTATAATTTGTCAAATGTATATTTCCCTCGTTAAATAAAACAAAATATTATAAATAAAATATTAATTAAATCAGATATAAGTAGATTCGAGATAATCGACGCCATAAATCGCATAATCTTACAATTAGCCGTATTATATATAATCTATTTTTCTGACTTGCTATAGACTCGCTTACAACTTGATTGATTTAGATATATATTTCGAATAGATTTCGATATTGTATGATTAATTATAATCGATATAAAAAATAAAATTTTCCATTTAAATGGAGATTTTGGAGCACACGACAGCAAATCGTATCTTTTTGCTAGCACAGAGATATTAACTAGAACGCAACGCGAATAAAACGAACACAATGAGTCTAACTATGGGCGATGCGCGATCGCCAGCCAGTGAAAGTAGAGAAATTCGGAAAGGACGGGAAATGAACGTTACGTATACTGGTGAGGGCTACGGCGGTGATTTATCGGTGATAGATTTCGCCGGTGATCCCGAACGAGCGCCATAATGCGGTGGGTATCGCATACCTGGTGATACTCGAGCATATGTGCCGCTCGTAAAGCATGCCGGTAACAATGCGGTCTCTTCGGTCTGATTGCCATTGTTCCAGAGCGCAGGAGAGCGTACGAAACGTCAACGACCACGAAACACTTCACGAGACAGGGCAATAGATCTTCAGGAATGTGTAATCATCGCTTATGTAACATCGCCTTCATTTAATCGCACTTGAGGCGTACTATATTGCTCAAAGGCGATAGTTTGACATAAGATGGAATGAAGATGATGAAAATCTATTCAGATGAAGAGAATAATTTCTCAAGGATACAAAACCAACAATTAATACAAAATCGCGTTAAAACGTGGAGAATAATCATTGGCTAATAATCATTATCAAATGAAAAGATGGTTATTATTAACCCTTTCGTTCCCATTGTAGCCATATCATGAATTATAAAATAAAACATTATATTTTATATCTGTCGATTTATATTTTCATATCTGTGAACGTATATTAGTTCTTTATAGTCTTATATAGTAGACTTTACTTGTATAGATAACACGGTTTCTCTGATATGTATTTTAAAACTTCTCGGTAACGTAGAGTACACGGAGAGAATTTTTCGTTATATTTTGCCGCAAAATTCACTACAAATTTTACTATGTTTGGTAATAAGCTTGGAACAACTTGGCAATCTGTCAAATATTATTGGTAACGAAAAGAATTTCTGAAATATGGAAAAAAACATTTTATAAACAACATAATAAAAATTACCAAGCAGATTGTAACACCCGACACGAAAAAAACCGAGAATCATCGGACTTAGCCAATAAATTACCATGCTGCATGGTAAAATTATCATGAGCGACTAAGTCAGATCCATAGCCGGCAGTATATGTCATCGCGAGGTTGATATCTAACATATTGATACCTAATTTTTCCTATGTTCATATAACACCATCATTTAAAAATGTTCTGATAAGATTAATACAATGGTATCTCTCTGGAAAAAATGTACTTATTTCAGGAGAAACTTATATTAATTTATATTTTGTTTCTTGTCTTCATGATTAAGTTAAAGAAAAATGCAACATTTCTGTAAACTTTACAGAAAGAAGATATAGATTCAAGTTCTCCTAAAATAAGATTCCTCAAAATAGGTTTTTCTAAAGTAGATTTCTTTTTAAGAGATACCATTGCATTAACTCTGGGCATTTTTAAATGGAGGTTTTTAAACGAAGATTAGATTTAAAAATGGAAAACCATTTAAAAAACGTTATTTTCCAGCATCGGGTTCTTTCCCGACGATTTAAATTTCCCGGGAAAATAAGAACATTGTAAAGCTGCGTTCGGAAACATCACCCGAGGTCTCTCATGTGTCATTTTATCCTTGTTTAACATTCGGTAAACAACAAGGATAAAATGATACATGGGGGCACCCGGGTGATGTTTCCGAACGCGGCCTAAATTGGGAAAATAACTTTGCAATGTCAATTACTATATCAATCAATAAAATAAAAGCCGATAAGAGACCACCGCAAGAGTAAATACGTGAATAATTCACAATCAAATTACATAATGGTCAAAATTAAAAACGTTTGTACAATCAAAGTCCAAGATTTAATAAGTTAATATTGTCCAAGAAAACGTCAAAGGTAAGAATGGTCCAAACTAGTGACCAACCTCAATGAAAGAGCGAGCAAATGTAAAATAGAGGATGCGATAACGGGAAAGAATATGTAGACCCGTCAAGGAGCGCAAGCAACAAACACTGTACTGTAACGTCACATTGTTTGCTACTTGCGCTCCTTGACGGGTCTACATATTCTTTCCCGTTATCACATCCGTGATTACTCTCTTTTACGACATTCACCCGCTCTTTAATTGAAGTTGGACGCTGTTTTAGATTATGCACTTCTTATCTTTGAGATGTTTCCTTAGACAATATTAACTTATTAAATCTTGGACTTCGATTATATAAACGTTATTTATTTTGATCATTATGTAATTTGATTGCGAATTTGTACTGAAAAGGGCTAGAATCCGTGAGTCAAAATGTATACACTCTGATGTAACATACGCTTTTAATATATACATATATATTTGTATAGGATACGCATTTACGTTTTGCGTTGGCTCTTATCGGATTTTATTTTATTGACTGATTTTATCTGTAGAGCCTGTCTTATATAGTTAATTAATTTTTCAAATTATTATATTGCAATAAAAAATAATACGTAGAAAAATCCTTATACATTTTCAAAATGTAAAAATGTTTTTATGAATCGCTTATTTGTCATGGATACATTTATAAAAATACAAACAAATATCTTTTTTGTAATTGTTAAATAATTTAAATAAAAAATGAAAACGGCATTTTTTATATATATTTCTGACTTACGACCTAATCAGTTACAATTTTACGCTCCTGACTTTATTCGACATGACTACAAATTTTTAATTTTTATTTATTTTTGTAATTCTCTTTTCCTCGCGCTCACGGCCAATCCGGGTTTTCTCGTAAACCTGATTTTAATCATCACCTGACTGTCCAACCATGGTAAATTAAAATAGGAAACGGAAGATTGACTCACTTTGGGTTTACTAGTGGGCATTGAGATCCAGTTGTTCTACGGTATACGCTGAAGATGGCTCAAAATGCAGCCGAAACATTTGTTGTGATACTTAATTGAATATATTACAAATATGAAATTAGCGTTCTAATTACGCGCTGTACTCTCATTTGCCTTATTGTCTTTAAAATTTTATTTAAATGAAAAAGTTTATTCGCACATTATTCCAATATTATTATTTTAATTTATTTATTAAATAATTTAATTTATTTCATTTTTAAATTGCCGCTATCCTCATTCATATTATCAATCTAAATCAAAAATTTTTTACTTTACGATCTTATAATTACTTCGAAGTAAAGAGTTTGTTATTCATTCACCCGAATATTCCAGGTCACTGCGTTTCACCCTATTAATTACCAATTCTACCGCTGCGATCGAAATCGACGATTCCGTAGCTTACGGCGTATTATTCCGCTCGGTAGCCGCATCTCGTGTGCGTTCGTTTCGGAACGAGCGGCGTACCCGTTAAAGCGGCCGTTGTACGTTGCAGCGTCTACCTACGCGCGGCGAGTTCGCTTGACCATCTATCTATCTATTTATCTGTCTATCTATCTATCTATCTACCTACCTACCTACCTACTCACCTACTCACGCGAATCCATTTGCGCGACCTGTCCCGTTTCCGTGGCGTTTTGCGCCCCGCTGCTCCGAGGCAGGTTTCTCGCGCGCCGAACATTAAGGTCCTAATTTTGCAGAACTACACGAACTGTTACATGTACACGGTGAGCTAAATTCTCGATTCGTTACAGATACGCGAGGAAGAGCGTTACGCCGATTACGTTGCGTATTTCCGTCGTCACAGATATATGAGAAAAATGATTTTCGAATCGAGTTTGACGAAATTAAATCGCCTCGAATCCCCGCCGACAACGAAAGATATGGATCGACGTTCCATCGTCACGTCGAACGAGTCGGATGAGAAATAAAGAAAGACTTCCTACGGCGAGAGAAACGCAACCGGCGAAACAGATCGTGTCGGATATTAATCAGTGCGAAGAATAGATTCTCATTGAATAAACGCTGTTCTAGAAAAAAATTGCCTAGATACAATGCCGAGAGAAGTACGTAATATGTGAGAACTACACGTAATACGCTAACGTTTAGACACGTAATATTTCCGAACTGAAGAGTTTGCGCATCCGAATATGTGAGCCGAGTACGATTATTACTCGCAATAAAGATGTGGACGATAAGCGGTGCGAACGAAGCAGTCGTTAATATGATAATAATATTCTTTTTCTTAGCACGCGCTAATAATGGCCGCTGCGAAACGCGTTGTGAAAAGTCGTCGACTCGGTTATTGAAGAAAGGGAAAAAAGAACGGAAATACAATAGCGGTAGTTGTGTAACTTATCATAACGTAAGCATATATTGCGACGGACGACATGGATACGGGGTATCCACGTGGTTAACATAGCCGACACGTGGGCGACGTTATTTTTATATTCCGTCTTGCAAAATCGCGTCGTGGTAAGTTGGCAGTAAAACTCAGGAACATATTCATTAGTGCTGTTAAACGAACAGGTAGCAAAAAAAGCAATATTGCGTCTTAAACTCCAGTAGGTAAATTGTGGAAACATTGCGCAATAATGGCATCGTGAATTGACGAAAATTTCGCAATAATTGTGCTAATAATTCGCCATAACGCAGCAGTTTTGTTAGAATAAAATTTCTCTAAATAATTTTTATCAAAAATTAGACAAATTAGACAAATCCAATTTAAGATGTAAATTTTATAATTCACTTTTTCTTTCAAGAACATAATGAACGACGCCGGCAATATATTAAAGAAACAAGTCAGGACCCGACTATTTTCGCATGCTTGACAAACACTTTCGATAGATCGGTTCATGTGTTTCCCAAAAACCGTTTGACTCTGTATTTTAAATTTAGCCATGTTGAATGTATAATATTTCATGGTGCAATATTTCTACAATATAATTTAGGAATAGTTGTGCATTTTTATAAACATACAGGGTGATTCAGGAGGAGTTATCGCCACTTACGGAGCTCATTTCTGAAGACATTTTGAGCAAAAAGTGTCATATAAACCCGGATCCAATTCTCAATATTTGTAGAGTTACACTAATTTGAAGGTTGTTTGTAAAAGACCTCTTTCATTAGTTTGAGGAGTAAACGAAAATTAGAAATAAAGAATGAACTTTTCAGAAATAATCCTTTCTTCAATTGGAAACGCATTACTGTGAACCACGCGTGACCTTGGCCAACGCCAACTAATAAGAATAATGTAAGAAATTCACAACACATTTTCAGCTTCAAAATACTAGCCAATTAAAGAAAGGATTATTTCTGAAAAGTTCATTCTTCATTTCTAATTTTCTTTTATTCCTCAAAAACTAAAGAAAGAGGTCTTTTACAAACAACCTTCAAATTAGTGTAACTCTGTAAATATTGAGAATAGAACCCTGGTTTATATAACATTCTTTGCTCAAAATGTCTTCAGAAATGAGCTCCGTAAGTGGCGGTAACTCCTAAATCACCCTGTATATATGAATTAATTTGATTCCTTCGTACACAATGATATTTCTAAATATTTTAAACATAATACAGCTAAAATATTTTTTCAATTATTGAATAATTCACATTTCCAATTTTGCAAATATACTACCAAGATGATTCGCCATATTCGCCGATATGTTATTTTGAAATTAATCGCGCAAACAATTATCAATATTTCATAAAAGGTCAACATTTCTACATACATTTGTTTGAATATACCCATATAATTGCAGATCACAAATTTTATGCAAGATTTCGTCATATAATTTTATAAATGTTTTCATATCGGGGAATAAAATTTCAGTTTTACTTATAATAGTTAACTGTTACGCGCGCCGGTTGCGAGCTTCGAGAGCGATTCGCGATATTGCGCGCTGAGAGATACGTCGAAACGAAACGAGTTCAGTGCAAACAAACAGTAACAACGCACGAACGCTCAACAATTGTTCTCCCTCGTTCGGCACGAATCGGATAGAGAATAGTAGGAAAAGAGAATTAAAAAAGTGGAACGAAAACAAAAAAGGGGAAAAAAGGATCGGCCGGTGCGCGGACCCCCTTTGACAGTACCGCCATCGTTTTGACAGAGCTTGACGAATCCTGACACGAGGAACGAAAGGATCTTCCGAAAAGGGGTCGTAAGACTGAGCGGACAATTGAAATAATAAACTGACACGTATTCAGCACGCACGTTCCGCGGATGCAATTGCTGCAAACTGCATCGTAGATCGCGCCGATAAAAACCTTTTATTTCGCGAGAGATCACGTGTTTACGGGTTTATACGAGAATTATTATTACGTTCGTTTATTATTATCTATTTATCGTTTTAACAGCAGACTTATTGACTAATTATGAGAATTGGTTTCACTTCAATTACATTTAAAATTTAAAGAGAAGAATTTAAGGAGAGACTGTTGTGAGTTTGTTGTGAGTTTTTAATAGTTGACAGGAAGTACGTAGTAAGGTTCAAAAGTTTCCGGTTCAAGGATATAGAAAAGGTAATAAGATGGAATGACTATTTTTAGTTTTCAAAATAATTACCCTTTATTTCGCATACATTTCTTTAATTTTAAAAATAAAAATAATGTTCAAAATTAAAGTCCAATTTGCGTGAAAATAATTTAACAGCGATAAAGAAGTGATCTCCGCAATGTTAAATCATTTCAAGGACAAAAATTCAGAATATTTTTTTAATGGTATAATAAAATTCACACATTCATCGTTTTAAAATATATATTGAAATAAAGGGTGATTATACTAAAAAATAAAACTGATTTTATTATCTTCTTTATATCCTTGGACCGGAAACTTTCGGATTTTACTACGTACGACAGAGACTAAAGACCGGTTGTTCCAACTTCTTGGTAAGCTAACAGTTAAATCATATGTTTATCTTTGTCTAATTTGAAGGGGAAACAAAGAGAGACATATGATTTAACTATTAGTTAGCTTACCAAGAAGTTGGAACAACTGGCCCTAAAACCTGAAAATCGAAAAGTGATAGGGGTCGATTTTACGGAATAATGTGACATTTTTTTCGAGCACGACAGAGAGAGAATGACAAAAACGTGTACCCGCCCGCCTGGAAAATACGATTGAAAAGAAGGGGGAACGAGAAACAGGGGAGCTATGGGGCAGGGTGCCACATAGGAAAACCTGCCGCACGCGTGCATAGGGCACCCGATTCCGCGCCCTCATTCATTCACGTACCACAGGCGATCTTATAGCGACCCGAAAAGAGCGACGCGACGCTTTATTATTAAAAGTGCGTAGAGGAGGGACGCGGGCACGCGAACAAAACTCCCGGCTGTCGGGTAGAGTTTTCTCTGTCTGCTTCTCGCGGGGTTGCGGGGAGCACGGGGAATCCTGTCCCGTTTCAATTTCGCGCACGCTGCGGTGTCAGGGTTCATCTCGAGCAGATTAATCTCGCGACTCGATACATTTCGAATGGACCGAGAGGCTCCGTCCTTTATCCTATTTTTCGATAGCATGTCGGAAAATTTTGGTTCCGGAAATACAATGGAAACGCTGCTGCGCATGAAAAGTATATTCAATTAAATCCTGAATGTAAGGAAACCAAAAAAGATTTTATATTGAGGGATAACTTTAAAATATACAGTAGTGTGCAAAAGTCTCCGGCCAGATGAATTTTTCACGTTTTCTTTCAAAAGCGAAGACCAAAGGAATTTTGATTAGTAAATACATATCCAGTAATAAATAATGTTCATTTCTTATATTATTTTTTAAAATGATATACTCTTATATACAATACTAGTCAAAATTATATACAGGGTGTTACAAAAAGATATGGACAGATTTTGTGTGCTTGTAGGAGGGGTTAATATAAGTAATTTGAGTATAGGAATGCATGTCCGCTGAAGCCTCGTTTCCGTGCTACACGGCTGTAAAGTTGCCTAAATTTCCAGTGTAGGTAAAGTACCTTTTCGGTAAAAGATAGCGAAAAATTTTATTTGAGAAAGCTGTTCGGAATTAAAAATTAGGCCCGTATACCAAATTTTGAATCAATCTGCAAGCTCCTGCGTAATAAAACTCTCCATTTTACGCTTATAGCACTTACTAACCACGGATCGAAGTTGTGAATAAGAACGAAATACTCTGAAATATGTATGTAAATAAACATTACATTGTAAATTACATACATATTTGAGAGTATTTTGTTCTTATTCACAACTCGTGGTTAGTAAGTGCTATAAGCGTAAAATGGAGAGTTTTACTACGCAGGAGCTTGCAGATTGATTCAAAATTTGGTATATGGGCCTGATGTTTAATTCCGAACAGCTTTCCCATATAAAATTTTTCGCTATCTCTTACTGAAAAGGTACTTTATCTACACAGGAAATTTAGGCAACTTCACAGCCGTGTAGCACGGAAATGAGGCTTCAGTGGACATGCATTCCTATACTCAAATTACTTATATCAACCCCCCC
>NJRL01001675.1:27294-38961 GCA_003063815.1 Aphaenogaster rudis
CGTCGCAATGCAAAAATCCATACATTTGGGCCAGCCAATCACGGAAAGGCTGGTCACGTGACCCGTTAGCGCCTCTTTTTCCTAGAGGCTCTCTAATTTCGACACTATCACTTTTCAAATTTCCAGTCGTTTCTCCTCAACGGTCAGAGATACTGCGATTATGTTCGAATAAAAGATGTTTCTTTTTTCAAGTTCTATCCAACGACACCCTACATGACATACGTTTCTATTTGAGATTTCAAAGTTGACCCCGGTGACCACTACTTCCGGTCAGTTTCGGAAAACGGAAATACCTTTATTCAATTCTTCGAATACAAATTAGGACTTAACATTTCTCTCCAACTTCCTGTCACCTTGCGTTTTCGGAAAAATTGAGGTGGACGGGTGGTCTGATACACCCTGTATATTATATGTAACTAATATGTGATTTCAGCTCCATTATCTTAACAAAATAAAAAAATAATATTTCACTCACTGATACGATGCATAGCAGTGAAATGTGATCACGTTGGAACGCTGTGTTGAATTACAAAATAGAAATATATATGCAAATTATAGTAATGCACGGAGTAATTAATATCTAGTAGAATAATTGTCGCCTGTGGATAAAATAATTATTTCCACACGCAACAAATGAAATAAAAGAAAGTAATTTGCCCTACGGTTGTTCCGCGGTCGCCCGATACCTCCCAGGCCTCTTTCACAAGGCAATATGATACAACACTCGCAAAAACATGGTTATTTACGATTGCGCCATATAATAAACCATTCGCGCGTACAAATCATCGGGGTAGAATAATTGCACGGCACTTTGCACGCATTCTCGACGTTAATCACGTAATGCTCACTTTACAAAGGTAGTACAAAAAATAAAGGGAATTTTAAAAAAATATATTAAGTATTAAAATATAAGGAAAAATACATCATTCTTCAAAACAGGGTGTTTACTCAAATCTTGGAAAAAAATTCCCTGAAAAATTCCGGATTTTTCAGGTATTTTTATTTCAAAATTCCAGGTAGGATTAGCGAATTTTTTAATGCAATTTTGTGTAAAATATATTTATTTTATTATATGCGCTTTTTAACGTTTCTTCTTCTTATAGTCCTATACAAAACTATATCTATCCTTTCCTACAATTGGAGCTACGAAACCTATAGGATAGTATATGGAGGACTCAATACAGTATAATATTAGTGAGCTCTCTTCTAGGCTGCGTTCGGAAACATCACCCGAGGTCTCTTATGTATCATTTTATCCTTGTTTAACATTCCGTGAACAACATAAAATGCTACTAGGGGCACTCGGGTGATATTTTCGAACACCCTGCTATGTATTGTCTTCTACTGTCACCCTGATTTTTTTAAATAAAAATTCACGAGTCACACAAAAAAATACGCGGATGTACATGCCACATTTATCGCAAACCAATTGTCGATATTTTGCGTCATCAAGAAAAAATGATTAAAAAACAATTTTTTCAGAAGGAGACAAAATTTAAATTTAAAAATAAAATTCCGAAAATTTCCTTGTGTGTGTATCAATAAAATTCCATGAATATCTCTGATTTTTAAGGGTACAATAAATCCCCTGAAAATTCTAGGTTTTCCAGGTTTTTCTAAGTAATAAACACCCTGTTCAATCAAATCTCCTTCTTATTCTATACAAATGGTCCAACGTCTCACTGCTTGATTGATGCCATCAGAGTACAATTTATTTGATTGCACCTTCAACCAATTTTTTACTTTTTCTTTGACATCAGAGGAAAAACGTACGACACAAATTGTACAAAAGGTACGACAATAAATTGTGACAACTTTTCAGAGCTGTAAACAGAATTAAGATTAGCAATTTTGAGCAAATGAAAAGAATCGATTCGTCAAGAGGTCATTTTGCTCCAAGATAACGTCTCACGTTGCAATTCGCACCATGGAAACACTAAAGGAGCTCAAAATTCAAACTTTGGAGCACCTATCATATAGCCCCGATTTGTTACCATGTAACAATTACAATGTTACATTTTTGAATCGATGAAGAGGACACTGAAGGGGCAACGTTTTTTCTGTGATAACAATGTAAAAAAAATAAAAAACTGGCTGAAGGAGCAATCAAATAAATTTTATTCGGATGGCATCAATCAACAAGTGAAACATTGAACTAGAACTGGTGTAAAACGAGGAAGGACTATATTGAAGATTGACGTATTTTTTTCTTGTATTTTAATATTTAATATACTCTTTTTCAAAAATTCCCTTTACTTTTTGAACTATCTTTGTATGCTGCGACGGAATCCCATGAAAACACAATCGCAAAAATAACGCGATAAAAATACCGGCTTAATTATGACTGGGGTTATTAATTAAACATATCGCTCAATTCGATATCGACCATTTCATATACAATTCCAAGTTTCATATATCTACTATATGAAATGAATGTCTCTCGAAATACTCGTTTCGTTAAATAACCAATACATTTATAATCATTGCTTGTGAGAGTTAATCATATGCATCAGCTAATAGATCGTAGAAAATAATCACGTTCGACGTCTCCTGCTATTTGACATGATCGCGTCTCGATGGATAATTACGATGACTATACGTCCTTTATTGTGAGGACAGTCCTTTATTTCAAGTAGCTGTCCTTTATACTTATTTATTTTTTCAAAACTCAATTTTGTCCTTTCTTTTTACAATATTACGGGAAATTCTTTTTTAAAATACTTTTAATACTTTTAAAAGAAATCTATTCATCTGAACAATATAACTAAAAGTATTCTTTTTTAATTCTTGTTAACACGTACATAATTTGAATTTCAATTAATTGGAATTCATTACTACACTTAAATTCATTACTACACTTAAATTCATTACTACACTTAATCTACAATAATATATAATTTGTTTTGTTTTTTGTTAATTATATTTTTTAATTTTTTAAATTAAAATTATTCATATTAGTTTTCATTTTTTATTATTCCGAACCTATTTCAGATTTAAACCAAGGGTTTGTTCCAACATAGTCAAACCAGTTTTAAACTATAAGAAAATTGTGCATCTCATTTTGGTATATACGCAGACTGCTGACAGGTTCAAACCGGTTCAAATTGGTTTAGAAACATGTTGGAACAAAGCCCTAAAATTTTCAAGATTTGTCCTTTATTTTCTCCCAGAAAATATGGTCACCGTATGGATAATGCGAGATACAAGGAGCGGCTTACGCCGATACCTGCTGTCTAAAATCTCGTCGAGTTAATAACAACATAGCACACGGCGACCTTGCATATAACGCGCTTATTAACCAAACAAACATCAAGGCTATACGCTAGCCGATTTAGCCTTCTATGAAATATGTATTTAACATATTATGAACGTTCGTACATTATTCCGTGTTATCAATCGCAAAATGGTAGGCAAATTACATTTAAAACCACAGTCCAAAATGCAAAACAAATAAGTGATATATTTAAATTCAAACACCGCAAAGGAGATAATTATCGATCGCAAAACAATAAATTACACAGTTCAACGAAAAATGACTTTTTTTCAAACACCAGAACGAGCTATTCATTTCCTGTAGTTTTTTGGACGCTGAATACGAATCCGGTTTCCAAATTTTTCCATCACGTCATAATTTTAAGAAATTTACAATTAAAGTTGCAAGAAGGGCTATTTTCACTTATTTTGTCATATTATAATTACGATATGTGACGTGCAGGAGAGGTTTTATTGCAATCAAAATTAAGTATGTTGTTAGGACTTTTAGCCCTTAAGGTATTTTTTGTGTCTGTTATGGTTACAAAGATATTCATGGTTAAATATGGGGTTTATTGCGAAAAAGTTGTAAATTATGGTTATTGACGATTTACTAAATAGCTTTCAATTATGTTTATTTAAACTCAAGAGTTTTTTAGATCGCTGAAGATGAATCCAATGTCAAAATTGACAAATTCAAAATGGTAGAATTAGTATAGCGAATGAAAATTAAATCATGTTTGAATTTTAGCAAAAAATCATATACAGGGATTTTTCACATTACTCAATACAAATTTGACATTGGATTCGTATTCAACGATCTAAGAAACCCTTAAGTTCAAATAAACATAATTGAAAACTATTTGGTAAATCGTCAATAATCTAATTCACAGCTTTTTCGCAATAAATATATTTAACCATGACTATCTTATTAACCATAGCCGAGACAAAAAACTTCTTTTGAGAGCTGAAAGTCCTAGCAACATACTTAATTTGGGGATTGCAATAAAACTTCTCCAGAACATCACTAGGGATATAGGCACTTTATGCTTTGAGCATAATAGCATAATGTGTCAAAAATTGTTCTTAAGTTCTAATTTTAAGAGTTGTGCATAGTACACACTTAGTATTGACAGATTTCAGTCGCATAATAACGCATAATGAGACCCTCCGCGCAGCATAATGCGGTTCTCGCATAATTTTCGCATAATCGCCGCAAAAAGTCCGTTTTTGCACTTAAAACACTCGGATTTGGGGAAAAACGACGTATACTTTTCAAAATCGTACACTTTTCCCGCTCTGCCGCCGCATTCAGAAGCTTGGAAGCATTCTGTTTTATTAAGTAAATATATGTATTTTAATACCCAACACTTACTTTATTTTTGTCTTGCATCGTCCTTTTCTTCTCACGCATTAGAATATATGGTTTTTTAGGTTTTTGTTTGAAAAGGGTTAAAATGCCCCACAATTCCTATATTTCCCATTTTCCATACAATTTCACAAGTCGTCATAGACTGTTACATATTACGTGAAAGGTCGAAATCACATAATCGCGCATAAATAGCGGATTTAACACGCATAATTGGGGCATAATCGCTAGATTTCTCGCGCATAATGAGGGCATAATCAGGCATTTTTCCCTGGCATAATCCATAGGTGTTCAAAAGCATAAAGTGCCTATCCCTACACATCACATATCGTAATATTATAATATGACAAAATACGTGAAAATAGTCCTTTTTTGCAACTTTAAATTGTTTTCTCAAAATTGTGAGGTGATGGAGCAATTTGAAAATCGGATTCGTATTCCGTGTCCAAAAAAGTACGGGAAATGATTAATCTTGTTCTGATTTTTTTTGTTAAACTGTGTTATAAAAAAGAATTTTCTATCAACTTCTATTCAAAATGAACAAATCGTGCTAATAAATAAGCAGCCATCACCTCGATATATTTATGAATTATTAATCACACAAGCTAGTAATCATGTTATTGTTATAATCGCGAGTTATATGCCGGCATTTGGTATCTTCTAATATTTATCGCGATTATAGGTTTCGAAGGATAATATACATGCACTGTAAAAAAAGTATGTAAAATTACAGGACAAGTGTAAAAATTATATGTAAATAAGTGTAAAAGTATCATTATTTAGAACGGAAACGTAACAAACTCATATATTTTTACAACAATTATTATTGTGAAAATACGTGATTTTGTAAGTTTCCATCATAAATAGTGAAGTAATATTACATCCTTTTTTTACAGTGTGGAACTGCTCGTAAGACTACCTGTCGGCTCGAGTCTCACTGTGAGAATGAAAGGACGACGATCTTGTGTAAACACAGCGCACTATACACTGTAACCATCACACAGATAGCTACTTTAGGAATGTAGACCTTTAGAATCCTTTAGAATCCCTTGATAATTAGGCCTTACATCCGCTAGATGGATTTTCCTTGAAAGTAAAATTCGTTTTCCAACCCTATAAATAGGGAACGCTCGGACTACGTCCTCAGTTCCCAAAAAGTTCCTCAAGATCTCAGTACATTATACACGAGCAGCTAATCTCAAGCAAAGTGCCAGTAGTTACTAGTAAGTTTATAAATTGTAATAATTATTGTGCGTGTAAGAAGTGCAACGAATAAATTATTTTTTTGTAGAATAATAACTATCGTGAATCTTACAAATGATGGCAACAGTGCGGGATAATTAATACGAAAAACAGTGAAGTCTAAGGCACTTTAACTTCGAAACAATATAGTTAGTTCCAAGAAAGACTTGAAGATTATCCTGTTCTATCGAACTCAATTAAATCATACTGGCGTGGACAAACTATAAAGAAGTATAAGAAAAATTATTACTTCCAATACCTCCACTGAATCGAGTACAAAGCCTTTTTCGCTTACTATGGATACATTAGAGAAAAAAATGTTCCAAATGATGGAAACGCTACAAGACTTAAGGAACCAAATAAAAGATTTACGAATGGACGGACACACAAATCAAATAAGATTACCAAGGGAACAATCTCAGAAAATAATACCGGAGACTGGCGAGCCAAAAAACCTTGAAGCATTAATAAAAACATACGATGAAGCAATGCATCTGATTCGCGAATTCAACGGACTTAACGTCGAAGTCTTCATCAGTCTTATCCAGGCAGTAGTAAAGCGATTGGCAGCCGACCAACATGAGCTATTTTTCTGCAGCATCATCGCACAGAAGTTCACAGGAAGAGCAAAAGGTACAATAAAAATCAATGTCACGCCAAATTTTCCGCAACTCTACGAAAAATTGAGATTCCTCTTCGGAAAATCTCTATCTGCGCTGGAAATCCAGAGAAACACCTGCATTCAACATCATGATGAAACTATCGATGACTTCATAAATCGATTTTTTCGAATCCATGACGACATCATCACTACAATCCACTCGCAGAATGAGGAGATTGCGACTGTCTGCATCCAAGAAAAGCTCTACCAATAGGCAGCAATTAAGATCTTCCGCCGCAACGTAAAATCAGAAATCGGCAATTATCTCTGTTCCGTCGAACTGGACACGCTGTATCAAGCATTTTTCAAAGCAAGAGCATTCGAAGAAAGACTCCAGTTCAGAAGATTGCGAATGCAGCCCTTCACGTATCTATTTTCGAATTCAGACCCTTAGGATCTCTTAATAATTAGGCCTTACATCCGCTAGATGGATTTTCCTTGAGAATTTTCCATAAAAATAAAATTTGTTTTCCAACCCTATAAATAGGAAACGCGCGGACGTTCCTCAGTTCCCAAAAAGTTCCTCAAGATCTCAATACATTATACACGAGCAGCTCGTCTCAAGCGAAGTGCCAGTAGTTACCAATGTAAGTTTATAAATTGTAATAATTATTGTGTAAGAAGTGCGACGAATAACTCTTTTTTTGGAATAATAACTATCGCGAATCTTACAACACCATAATAATAAATATCAAACCGTGCGCCAGCGGAATAGTTATTAAAATATTTATTACTTATAATTAGTCGAAATATTATTCGCGATAGCGAGACTGACTAGCTTATAATCGTGTTTATTTTGATATAGTTAACAACGTACGAAAAACCGCGCATGCTAGCATTTTTTATCTTCTCGAAATATTTAATACTTATAAAATTAAATCATGCCGAATGTTCTATTCTTTACAGTTTAAATTAATTTAGCTAATAACTAATTTAGCTAATAAGTAAGTTGTTACTGTACATTTTACGCTTCGTTTTATGACTTATATTGTTACTTGAATTTTAATTGATAAAAGAAATATAATGCTAGATAATAATTTTCTTGTATTGCATATTGATTTAATAGGATAAGTAAGCTACCGCTTGTTTGAAATTAAAATTTTCCAAACTCAATATAAATGTGTCAGCAATACTAAATTTAATGTTCATTTGAGAAATAAAGATTATCTTCGCTTTGATTTAAAAAGTATTAAAATTATTCTATTCTTTTCCTTATTTTTTACTCCCTGAGAGCAGTAAAATTGTGACTTTAATATGTTAAGAAAAAAAAATTATATCACAATTATCATTTAAAAAATAAATTAAATAATTCGCGTATGTAACAATAAAAATTTGTTATTAATATTATACATGTATATACACATCAACCAGATTAAAGCAAATTCTCTCGCCGAAATTAGGATTTCAGTAGCAATATTTCTATTTCAAAACACTCTTTCAATCAAATTCACATTATCTTAGACGACGTTAACGAGTCCATGAAATAAATCCTAAAATACACAAGAATAACTCGCTTGTCGAAATTAATTTAAAATATAAGGAATAGAATATTCAGCATATATATAGTTATTTCGTAGTACGTTGTACACGTATTTCTCAGTAAAAAGTATTTCGTGGAAGCGAGACTGGCTGGAATACGGCCTTGATGTTTGTTTGGTATCGGCGCGATACAGCATACACAAGACCGCCGAGCGTCGTATTGTCATTCGCGCGGCAAAACTTCAATCGGCAGATAGAAATGTATGTCAAGCCGTTTTACTTAGGCCCGGTTGCACCAACGTTATTTTGGCTTTAAGCGAGACTTAAAACTTTAAATTTGTTGTACCAAAGCAAAAGTGACACCTAAAGTGCTTTAATTTGGACTTATCTTATTAAGATTAGCACAAATTAAAGTACTTTAGGTGTCGCTCTTGCTTTAGTACAACAAATTTAAAGTTTTAATCTCGCTTAAAGCCAAAATAAAATAGCATAAAAGAAACATAAAAATAATTCCGTATTTCTATTATATCTCGACACAATTGTAATTCATAAAATTATTATTATGTAACGATAATTTTAATTCATCAATAAGAATCGTAATTCTTTTTAGACAATTATTTTTTTAAGAATTTTACATTAAACAAAATTTCTTTTATGCTATTAAAAAGTAAAAGGGCTCACCTCTGTGAACCTAGCACCCCCACCATTAAAAATAAGTTCGAGTATATGCCATAATTAAGTGCTAATTTATTGCTAATTTATTGCTCTAGTCCCAAATTTATTGCTCCTACCCATTCGCAGAAAATTAATATCAAAAGTGGGGGTGCTGACTTCACGTTACGCTAGCACCCCCACTTCCGAAAAAGTCATGTAGAGTACTATAAACAAAAAAACAGGTATACCAAAATTTTTTGCTAATTATTTGCTCTACAATACTGCAAACAGAAATCGAAATTTTCGAATAATTATGGGTGTACCGATATCGCATGAGAGTAAAATTTTGCTATGCAAAATGCGATGCAATTATTCTATTTCGATAAGTACGCAATCGTAAACAACCATGTTTTCATAAGTATTGCGTACAAGTACAACAACGAAGAAATCTGAGAGGACGAGAAAAGAGGAGTCTAGGAGGTAAAAAGAACGACTATGAAGCAACCACGAGACAAATTATTCCTTTTTATTTCATTTATTACCCATAGAATTATTTATAATTATTTTATACGCGGGCAGCAATCATTCCTTCAGATATTAATTATTCTGCGCATTGCTATAAATTTGCACATATTTCTATTTTATAATTTAAAGTAGCTTTTCAATGTAATCACAATTTCGCCGTATCGGTGAATGTTTCATTATTTCTGACGATTTTAAGGTAATAGATCTGGGTAAAAATACTTTTTACATTAGATATACACTATTGTCCATAAGTATTTGCCCCTTGATATTTACAGCAATTGCGTTATTGCAAGGTATCTTAAATAATTTTTTTATATTAACAAAAGAATAAAAAGGTATTTTTGTGACAATGTGTTTGTTTTAAATATTATGTTAAAAAAATATTATGTTTTAAATATTAAATATTATATTTAAATATTATTTTTGCGACAAATTGTTTTATTTTAAATATTATGAAATAAAAATGTATTATTTTTCTATATCCTTTTTTTTTTAAATTTACTGAGTGGGTAAATACTTATGGACGGTAGTGTATGTAATATAGAAATGTGCATATATGTATCAAGTTATAAAAATATAGATAAATATAATGTCTCATAAAGAAGTATTACCTTTTGGAATAGATGGGTTCTCTCTATTATACAGGATAAATTATTACAAATATTTAATCTTAAAATTAGTATAATCAATTATTGATATATTGGTATAACTAATTGGTATATTGTTATTGAATATTTTACGCGCATCAAACACAAATAATATTTTCAGAAATTCGCAATTGAAAAAACATCAGGAAGATATAATATATTAAAAATTCTACTTCGTCAATTTTTTATCATGAAATTTTATATCAAGTAAATTATATGTTCAATTGTTGAATTTATTGATTAGATCAGTGATTAACTAATTACATTAATTAGCGAAAAACAAGAAGAAATAAAATGATAAACCGAATATTATGATAAATAGAATATTGACGTTTAAAATTATATTAAAATTTTTACTGAAATTTCTTCATGATGCTCATATGTTATGAACGATGAAGATAGGAACAAGATCAAGAGACACGGTAGTGTCTCGCGCCAAGTATACGCGCAGTGAGACCGCCCCGCGTATCTCTTACGCGAGACGGAAAGTTACGAGTACCCAAAATTATTGGATCTCAATAACGGCTGATCCGATCAACTTCTAAGTAGGCTCAATCGATAGCTTGGGTTCGAGTTCCATAAGAAAAGTGTTTTCATTTTTCTCCTACATGTCCTATGACCTATGATATTGCGATGCAAAGTCTAAATGTGGCGAATTTACGATTAAGATACTCCGTTTTCTCCTTGGTCATCATCGTCAAGTATAGGCTAGTAAGGGGGACGCGGAAAGGGTGCGGAAATGTACCACAGGACGTCATTCATTGGTTGGACGGTTCAGCCAATAGAGAAAAACAGTTTTTCTCTCTTTCTTTTGTGACCAACATGTGATTATTAATAAATAAAAAGTTTTATTTTATCAGTCTAGACATCACAGACACGCGCTGCGCGCGCGCTATTGGACATTTTATTTTTTACTTTTTACTATTCCTATTTTAACCCCTCGATACATACAATACACACAATTGTCAAAATATGCGATGACAGCCGCTCGCGAAGTAAGCACAGCAAGAGAACCAATCGGCATCACAAAAAAGCGGAAACAATATTTCGAGAGATGCGAGTAATCGACTTTGCACGCCTTTTTTAGAAGTGGTCCACACAAATTTCATGTCCTTCTAATATACGGTCCATATATTTTAGTAATTCTTTTGATACATAGTATTTTATCAGAACCATAACACTAGCGTAATGACTAATTAACAATTCAGATTTGAATCAATAATTAACAGACTTCACTAATTAAAAATTTACGATTAAAGTAAAAAATATATAATTTTTAATGCTACGTATCTCAGGTCGCCGATGACGGAACCCAGACAGTGCGCTCCGTAGATTCCGGTGTATAGGTGTTCTAATTCCTCGAATTTGATGTCTACGTGCTCAGGTCGCCGATGACGAGGTCCAAGTAGTTCGCTCCGTAGTTTTACGTATCTAGGTGTATTAATACTTTGAATTTGATGTCTACGAGTCCCAGGTCGCCGATGACAAGGTCGAGGTAGTTCGCTCCATAATTTTCGGTGTCTAGGTGTATTAATACTTCGAATTCAATGTCTACGTGTCCCAGGTCGCCGATGACGAGGTCGAGGTAGTTCTCTCCGTAGTTTTCGGTGTCTTGATGTATCAATACTTTGAATCCGATGTGGGACACATAGATATCGAATCGAGGAATAGAACACCTAGACACTAAAAACTACGAAGCACGAAATAGGTATTAATTCACCTAGACACCGAAAACTACGAAACGCACTATCTGGACGTCGTCATCGACGACCTGGGACACGTAGATATCGAATTCAAAGTATTAATATCTCTAGACACAAAAAACTACGGAGCGCACT
>NJRL01001681.1:5239-17390 GCA_003063815.1 Aphaenogaster rudis
TTTTTGCGGATCGGAAATTTGGCTAAGTGTCGCCGGTAGCTCCCGGTTATCTTAGGTAGCGCCCTAAGATTGATACTTAGCCGGATTTTCGGAAAGATTCTCTGGAGATAGCTCACTCTGCTTATGGAAACGGTCTAGAAGCAGGCTCGCCGAGGAATCGGTCTCGAGTCGTCGGGGGCTACCTCTTTATACCGGAGTCGGCCCGGATTCGGGTCGGGTCGGTACGGTTCGGCCGACCCCGGTGTCAGAGGGCCCCCTCCGATACGGAAGTTTTCGGCGGCCCGACGGTGTGACGCGTTCGGCGTCGTACGTTTCGACGGCGCGGTGACGGTGCGTCTTGACGTCGCGTCGTGACGTCACGACGTGACGTCGAGCAGCCGTATTTGGCTCAGCGCGGTATATTTACGCGTGATCACGCCGAAAGTGCGTGATTTTCCTATCACTTGTGAATTACATTTATCGGGCCCTGCGGCTAGCTGGTGCCGGCTAGCATTTCGCGTGGCGATAACGTGCGGTTATCGCCGTTGGTCGCGACGGTGGTCGTTCGCGGCTCTTCGCCCCGATCGCCGGGATCGCTCGCGGGTCGGCGATTTTTCGGGCCGGTTGCCCCGACGGCTGGTCGGTCGGGGGTACTCGCGGTGGTAAGGAGTACCCCTGGGGGGGTACCTCGTTACAAACTTTTTAACAAACAATGACCACCGATTAAAACATTTTATATTACTCAGAGTCATGACCTTGACAACATATGTCAAGTTCAAGGTCATCGACGCAGTATCCCCTACACTGAATAATTATCTATTTTGTCTATAAATATAAATTAACAACAATTTAATGCCAATTCATCTATGATAAAGTTATCTTACAAAATCGCGTCTTTGAGAAATAAGCTGAAAGTGTTATATGACGACCGCGTCGCCCAGTATACCGCTCGCGCCGCTGCTCCGCATCGACGTGAAGTATCGGCATCAAAAAGAGGAACGTCGTCGCCCTGACGACCGCGATCGATGCTTAATCGATCCGAGCTCCAAGCTTTTCGGACGTGTTATTCGGCGCTGTTAAAAACCGTTGTATTTCTCTGATTAAACGAGTTGTGTTCTTTTCTAAAGAGGGTTCCTCATTTCCTTCCTCGCTCTCATGTGCCGCGCGCGAACGGGTACGCGAGTGTAACATTTTGGGGGCTCATCCGGGATCGTTTGGAAAGATCCGAGAGAGTGAGACGTAGAAGAGCGGAGGAAAGCGCTACAGCGGCCAAAAGGCTGAAGCTGAGAAGAGCCGCCACGGAGCCCTCTTCGGAGCCTGAGACCCTGTGAGTTATCGCCGAGGAGCTGCTTAGGGAGGAACAGCGGCAGCAGCAGCAGCGGGAGGCGGAGATGCTGGCTCAGCTGCAGGAGCGCGACGCGGCGCTGCAACGCCTGGAGGAACGACTAACACAGCTTACACAGATAAGTCCTTCCGAAAATATTCCTCCCTCTCGGGGGAGTCTCGCGACGCTAAGGTCATGTTTCGATTTGGGGTATAAATTTAAACCGGACATTTACGACGGGAGCGTTCCTCTACGGAAGTTCCTCACGCAATTTAATTTCCTCGCGAGATCTAAGGGGTGGTGCGACTCGGCCAAAACCGTGGCTCTTACTTCGTGTTTGCGGGAGAAGGCGCGTGCGATTCTCGACGGGGACGCGGAAATAGAGTCGCTGACATACGCGGAGCTTACGGCGAGGTTAAAGTTGCGTTTCGGAGATGGACTTTCGGCCCAATCGAGTTATGTAAAATTCTACAGTCGGAAACAGATTTTGGCGATGACTTTGCATCTTTGGGCTTGGACATCGAGCGCCTGGCGCGATTGGTTTATCCCGAGTGCACTCCCGCGGTACTGGATAAAATCGGTTGCGCCCAGCTTGTCTCCGCACTGACAGACGGCTTTTTTAAACGGACTCAGCTTCTTGAGGGGTAACCTAATTAAGAACCGCCATAGAAAGAGTATCGCGATTTGAATACCATTTAGGAGGATAGTTTCCCGAAAGGAGAACGGGATAACTTTAGGGAGAATTTCACTTTCACTAGGGAAAAGAGTTTTAGGTGTACGAACAAAATAGAAAGGTGGAAAAGAAGTGGCATCCGTTTGACCACGTCCCGATTGACCACGGTCCCGATTAACCACATTGATATTGACCACGTTGCGATTGACCACGTTGATATTGATCATGTTGCAATTGACCACGGTCCCGATTGACCACCGTCCTGATTGACCACAGGCCCGATTGACCACCGTCCCGATTGACCACTGTCCCGATTGTCCACTGTCCCGATTGACCACCGTCCCGATTGACCACGTCCCGATTGACCACGTGTCCCGATTGACCACCGTCCCGATTATTTGTATATTTGCATTTTTAAGTACATGATTGAGTGTACTGGGGGGCTGCGCCCCCCAGACCCCCACCAAAAATCTGACCTAACCCTAACCTGTGTCACTCGAGACCGCAGTCACTCGGAACCGTGGTCAATCGGGACCGTGATCAATCGGGACGGTGGTCAATCGGGACGTGGTCAATCGGGACGTGGTCAATCGAAACACGTGGTCAATCGGGACCGTGGTCAATATTGACGTGGTCTATCGGGACGGTGGCCAATGGGGACGGTGATCAATCGGGACGGTGGTCAATCGGAACGGTGGTCAATCGGGACCATGGTCAACCGGGACCGTGGTCAATCGGGATGTTGTCAATCGGGACGTGGCCAATCGGGACGTGGTCAATCGGGACCGTGGTCAATCGGGACCGTGGTCAATATTAACGTGGCCAAACGGGACGCTCCCTGGAAAAAAGGGTAGATGGGATTTCTACGGAATCCAAAGATAGACAAAATAAGAATTTATCAAATTTCCATGGCAGGAAGTCTAGTAACAAGAAATGCTGGGGTGAAGGGGCACTTTCGGTCGGAGTGTCCTTCGCTGGGCGTCTAAAGGAAGGAAAACCGGGCTTCGTCGAGTTAGGCAGGGCGAGCTCGACGTTTGCAAGGAATGCCCCGTCGGGGGAAGTTAGTCAGAATTTTCTAAAGAGTCGCAGAATCGTCTCGGGCGGTGATTTCTTTTGTTACGAAGGGGAGGTAGACAGGAAACAGTGTTCTTTTAAAATCGACACGGGCTTCGACGTATCAATAATAAATAGAAAGTTAGTTTTTCGTGGCGCCGACTTCCAATCGCTGCTAGAAGTTTTAGGTATCCGACCGGGGATGAGGCATCTATTCAATTCCAAGGGATCGCTAATATTGTCGTGGGTAAATTTTCTTCGGAATTTCTGTTTCTGGTAGCAGAAATCTCGGATGACAGTATTGTAGGGGTGGATTTTCTTAGAAAGGTTAATTTAGAAGGCATCTTCGATTCAGAATTTAAGAAGACTTCTCTCCAATGTTTCGAGGAGAAACGTTGCTCTCGTATAATTTCCGAAGTGAAACTTCCTGATTCCCTTGAGGAGCTTGTCCAGGCTAACTCAAAGAGGCAGGACGACAAGCAAAATCAAATTTCGACGTCGTTTCTTTTAGAGTTTCAGGAGATTTTCAATGAAGACATTCCTGCGGGGAATTGTAGAGTTTTAGAACATGCTACCGATATTGCCGGGGCAAGGCCAATCAAGCAGACTCCGAGACGGATCCCTATTCATTTGCGTCAGGAGGTCAAGTCCATTATTAGCGACATGAAGCGTCAGGGAGTTATAGAGGAGTAACAGCGTTTTTGGGTTTCTCCAGCGGTAATGGTTAGAAAGAAAGATGGTTCGCTCCGATTTTGTGTGGATTATAGGAAATTGAATGCGGTCATCGTTAAGGATTGTTATCCTTTGCCGAGGATGAACAACATTTTAGATCGTTTGTCAGGCAGTTCCTGGTTCACCATTTTGGATCTCAAAAGTGGTTACTGGCAAATTTGAATGCGTCCTGAGAATAGGGAGAAGACTGCTTTTTCGATCGGAAGCGGTTTGTGGCAATTCACAGTCATGCCTTTCGGACTGTGCAACGCCCCAGTTACCTTCGAGCGCCTGGAGAAAGTTCTTCAGGGGGTTCTTAATAAAAACTGCTTAGTCTATTTAAATGATGTAATCATTTTCAGCAAGACTTTTGAGGGGATGGTGGAAAATCTTTGGGAAGCTTTTCTTCAAATGAAAGCGGCTAATTTAAAAATTAACCCTAAAAATGTTCTCTTTTTAGTAAGAAAGTTTGGTACCTAGGTCTCATCGTTTCCGAAGAGGGAGTGGCCACGGATCCCAAAAAGATTTCAGCTGTCCAGGATTGGCCGGTTCCTCAGAACAAGAAGCACGTGCGTAGCTTTTAGGATTTTGTTTCTATTATCGTAAATTTGTTAGAGGATTTTCTTCACTTGCTAGACCTCTTTTTAAGTTGACAGAATCAGAGTAAATTCGTCTGAACCCAATCTTGTGTCAGGAGGGGTTCAAAACTCTTAAACAGGTTTTGATTTCTTCTTCTGTACTTTCTTTTCCTATAGAGGAAAGGGAGTTTATTCTCGATACAAATGCATCAAACCACGAAATTGGTGCGATTTTGTCGCAGAAACAAAGCGGTATCGAAAAAGTTATCGCCTATTTTAGCCGAGTATTAAATAAGTCCGAGGAGAATTATCGTGTGACGTGTCGAGAGTTATTAGCTATCGTTTGTTCGGTGAAATCTTTTCATTATAATGTATTTGGCCGGAAGTTTCTGGTTCGGACAGACCACGTCTCTCTACGATGGTTGGTGTCTTTCAGGGAATTAGAGGGACAGCTTGCTGGTTGGCTTGAGAGGCTTCAATAGTTCAAGATTGTGCATCGGAAAGGGCAGCTTCATCAAAATGCCGACGGTTTATCCAGACATCCCTGATTAAGGGATAATTGCAACTATTGTTCCAGAGATGAATCCAGGGAGTCTTCAAAAGAAACGAATACTGTAGCTCGAATTATTTTGGGAGGTGACACTCTTGAGGAGTGGCGTAGGGAACACCTAGAGGATCCGGTGGTCTCAATTTTCTTGAAGAACAAAAAATTAGGTAGGTGCCCTCTACCGCAGGATCTTTCTATCTTGGATCCTTCCGCTAAAGTTTATTGGCCTTACTGGGATGCTTTGTTAGTGATGGTGTTCTTTATAAGAAATGGGAATCCCTTATTTTTACTGATATAAGGTAACTAAGGCAATTGAGAAACAGTATTCGAACCCAATTTAGATACTGTAGGAGCAAACAAGCTTTCTCATCAGAAATCTTTTTTACTTTGTTACTGTTGATTACTACTTGCTAGTACTGAGGAACGTAGAGAGCCCGATTGTAGCTCTCTCAGTTGCTGGAATGTAGAAAGCTTGTTGCATTCTTCTCTGTTACCTGGCTATCGAGTCGAAAAGCCTATACCTTTACATGTTAAATCTGGACCTTCCAGGGCTTGCATCGCGAAAACGGCTCATAAGATCAAGTTGTGCCATTGAGACATTTGTTTAGAATGACGAGAACTACAACATATCCAAAAATTAGCCAAATCCACCGAAATCCAATTTCCATAAGGATTGTGCGGGGTCCTTTATAATATTGGAACTTCGTTCGAAAGAATACAAACGAATATTCTAGGACCTCTTCCTACTTCTGCTTCCGGGAATCGTCTTCTTCTAGTTATTGTCAATTGTTTTACCAAGTAGGTTGAAGCTTTTCCGTTAAAGAATGCCAAGGCCAGTACAATTGCTAACGTTTTTGTTAATCAAATGGTTTCCCGTCATGGTGTTTCACTTGAACTGCATACAGATCAGGAAAGAAATTTCGAATCAAAGTTTTTCAAGAAGCTAACTCGTCTTTTAGGAATTAGAAAAACAAGGACAACCGCCTTACATCTTCAATCCGATGGTCAGGTTGAGCGGCAACATCAGAAAATTCTTAATTACTTATCTAAATTTATTTTGGAAAATCAAAAGGTCGCGGCGATTCTTGGTGCCTAATAATAATTATTTTTGTGAATTTCTTTGCTTATAGATGCTGGTGAGCATAAAAAATTATTAAATTGCTTGTCAATTTAATATGTGAATTAATTACTCCGGCTTCATGTAAGGACTGTTTCAAGACCAACGAATATGCGGCGCGCAGTTCGCATGAGCAGGAATATTCACAAAAATAATTATTATTAGGCACCAAGAACTGCCGCGACCGAAAATGGCATTTTCTCATACTTATATTTGTTTAATATTATCGGTCTTATTCTTAATACTATTTGTTTAAAATCAAAAGGATTGAGACGGTTAGATCCCAATGTGTCTTTTAGCTTGTCGCTCTTCGAAGCATGAGGACATAGGCGCAACTCCTGAGGAGTTGTATTTCGCGAGAGATCTTCGTCTTCCAATAGACTTATTATGAGGAAGCCCTCCGGACGGAAGAAGGGATAACACGAAAAGAGATTATGTTTCTAAATTAAAGGAGAAATTGGATTTGATCCACCACAGCGCTAGGCATCGTACAGATTTAAAATCTTCTCGGGTAAAAGATCGTTATTATCAAGGAGTTAGGAGTTAATTTTGTCGTTGGGCAAAATGTTTTGTTATTCAATCCGAGAAGAGAGAGGGGGAAGGCCCCGAAGTTGCAGAGTAATTGAAAAGGGCCTTTCAAGATAGTTGGGAAGCTGAGTGAGGTAATTTACGGGAATAGGAAGTCGGCTAGGCATAAGTGTAAGATTGTTCACGCGGATAGGTTAGAGCCCCCTTTGTTGAAAGACAGTCTGGCGAGTAGGAATTTGGGGAATGTTTGGAAATAGGGAGCCCGTTGTCAGGTAGGAAAATTAAAAAAGGAAACAAAATTCTAGTCCGTTTATTTTTGACAGGGTGATGGTTTGGAAGAGAGAAACGTTGCACCTTGGATTTAGGCGGGACTGCAGTTGTAAACGAGCGAGAGGACTGCTACTGCAGTTTGCGGAAAGCTGGGGATGTCGTAGAGAATTCTCAATTAAATTATTGAAGACCGCCTCGCTCACAGTTTTTTTGAACCGAGGTTTTTCCGTGGGACGTAGGGCGAATGCCGTGGCGGGGTCAGGGAGTCTTTTAAGACGTAGGGTTCTCGGGAGCCTTCCCCCCTCCTGATCGAAGAAAAAAGACACAAGTTCCCAAGCCTCAAGTAGAAGAAAGAGAGCGGTGTGCTACAACGGCGAGAAACGGAAGGTGCAAGAGGGAGGATTTCCGCGTCAAGGAGAACTGATCACCCTCCTGGAAGATACATGAAGGGATCCAGCCTTGAGAAAAGCACCTGAGAGAAGAGCGAGGAAAGAGTCCGAACTTCCTGGAGGGCGAAGGTTGGGTCTCAGGGAACGTCGCCCGGTAACCTGTCGCTGCGGCACAGGGTAGAGCGAGAAATGGGTTCGAAGGCCAAGAGACCTCGTCTTGGAAGAAGGTTTTCCCGTTCCTTTGTCATACCCCCCCCAATTGGATTGTCGGGAGGACAATCTGAAAGAAGAAGGGGATAGTGCTGCGACTGCGTCGCCCAGTATACCGCTCGCGCCGCTGCTCCGCATCGACGTGAAGTATCGGCATCAAGAACAGGAACGTCGTCGCCGCGATCGATGCTTTATTGGTCCGAACTCTGAGCTTTTCGGACGTGTTATCCAGCGCTGTTAAAAACCGTTATATTTCTCTGATTGATTAAACAAGTTGTGTTCTTTTCTAAAGAGTGTTCCTCATTTCCTTTCGCGCTCTCGTGCGCGAATGCAACAATATGCATCGTTTCTACGCAGTACTTGCATCTCTTTTATGTCGCGCGGCACGATTAATATTTCTGACATTACAGCTTACAAATAATAGTAATAGTAATAATCTTTATTGCTTCTCTAATAAAATTACAAAGAATACCGTATTTTTATCCATTCTCTATATATTATGTTTCGTTATAATATATCTTATATTTGCTATATCTTATAAATTTATTTTTTTAAATTAGATTGGAACAAAAGTTCGTTGCGTTTTTTAATAGGTGGCATTTGAACACGTGTGAGTTCGTGTAACACGTGGCTGAAAAACATGACTTATATACATATTTTGAAAGGTGACATTTCAGTACGTCTTTTTATGCGATTGGTGTGGATTTGCGAATTTTAAGTGTGTTTACGTTAAAAGTGAAAATGGAGGAAAATAAAGTACATTTTTGTCATTTGATGCTTTTTTATTTCCGGAAAAGAAAAAACGTTGTACAAACAGCAAAGAAGATATGTGCCGTTTATAGAGATGGTGCTGTAGCTGAGAGCATTTTTCGTAAGTAGTTCGCTCGTTTCAAAAGTGGCAATTTGATCTGAAAGACCGAGAACATTCCCCCAGGCCTGCAGTCATTAATGATGACCAAATCGTAACGCTAATTGAAAATAATCAACGTCATACGACATGGGACATCGCAGAGATACTCCACATATCTATGAGCATTGTAAGGTGTTTGGAGGCATTCGAATACGTGAATCGCTACGATGTTTGGGTTCCTCACGATTTAACGGAAAAAAATTTTATGGACCGCATTCCATCAGTGATTCTCTGCTCAAACACAATGAAAACAATCCATTTTTTAAACGAATGATCACGGGCAATAAAAAATGAATTGTTTACAACAATGTGGAGCAAAAAAAATGCTAGGGGAAAACGATATGAGCTACCGCTAACCACTCAAAAGCCGGTCTGCATCCATAGAAGGTGATGCTATGTATCTGATGGGATTGGAAGAGTATCTTATATTACGAGCTGCTTCCGCACAACCAGACGGTGAATTCGGACAAGTACTGTTCCCAATTGGGCCGATTGAAGGCAGTAATCGATGAAAAACGTCCGGAATTGGCCAGTCGAAAGGGTGTCGTCTTCCATCAGGACAACGTCAGACCTCACTTTGCGAACCCGGCAGAAATTGTTGCAGCTTGGCTGGGATATCCTACCTCACCCGTCGTATTTACCTGACCATGCGCCTTCAGATTACCATTTATTCCGGTCCCTACAGAATTCTTTTAATAGGAAGAACTTAAATTCCCTAGAAGCCTGTAAAAACCACCTGGACCAGTTCATCGCCCAGAAAGATGTCAAGTTCTGGGAGCATAGGATCATAAAGCTGCCTCAAAGAGGCGAGAGGTAATGGAACAAAACGGCACATATCGTTGAATAAGTGTATGTACAAATATTTAAACATTGTCTTTGAATTTCACTTAAATTTGACTCTACCTATCTACAACACAGCGATAAGGTACAGTCGTGCCAAAAATGTGGCAAATTAGGGCATCACGGCCGAGACCATCACATGAGCAGATACACTGACAGATTTTTGTTACTGAAACCAAATAGACCAACCAATATAAATGCAATAGAAAAATATTGCGTCCATTGTAAACGGACTGGGCACACGCGAGAAGAATGTTGGGCGTTAAACGGACGCCCCAATAAAAGTCAGTCAATCCCATCCAAAAATTTTAGAATTCAAAATCCAACAGGTAGGATCAATAAATACAAGGATCGGGGCCAGGAAAGCGTTAATACCACACAAAATAATGAAGATGAAGAGGAAAAAGAAAACGACGGACAACCGACACCTGCGAGAAAGTATCGAATCACCCAACTGTTAGGTCAATCGCAAGGCAACACCGGGCTAGATCTAGTAATACTACCGATAAAAGAAGTTAAGCAGGAAAAAATAAATTTTTTTTGCAATACGAGAGCTACCGTTACCTTATTAAAACTCAAAAACCTGAAGGACGAAACGCTAATCTATAAGGACCGCATGGTACTGACAGGAGTCACGAGACATAAAATGTGACTGTGGAGATTGTATGGTCGTGGTCGGATAGGATACGAAGCGGGTTCCACATAACGACTCGTTCGTATCTCTGGTAAAATCATAAATATATTTTCGTTCGTATGTACAAAGGTTGATACACAGTATCTTATGCTTTATTTGGTTTATGGGCACCGAAGTGCCGGGGAAGGAGTCTTCCTGTATCAAAATAGCACCTTGAGTAAGTTCTTTACTCGTTGCGTCACACGCCTCCGGGTTGGTCGTCCGGGCGTGTTTGGTAGCGACCCGGGTGTCGAGGGACACAGGTCAGAGTTTGTCAAGTCCGTCAGTGGTGAGTCAGTCTCAACCTGGGTGTAGCTCCTTCCCTCTTGGTTGCTCCAGTGGAGGTCGCGGCCGGAGTCGGTGGCCGACCGGCCGTGTAAGGCTCTTCCGTGGCAGCCTGCTGATCCGTGCTTCCTCGGTGAGGGGCTCGCCAGAAACCCCAGCGGAAACGTCTTCGTACGGAGGCCTCGTAAGCTCACTCCGCAGAGAGACGGTGTGTACGGTGGCCTGGTTAAGCTCGCTCCGTCGGAGGCCTAAGTAAGCTCACTCCGTGGTTACTTGGAAGCACACTCCACTGTTATGTGAAGGCCAGAATAGCTCCACTGGTGGCGAAGGCCTGATAAGCTCGCTTCGCTTGAAGATGCCCTGTGTTTTAGATGGAGGCCTGGTAAGCTCACTCCAGCTGAAAGCAGTCAGTACCTGAGCTTGTTCGGCTTCCTCTTATATTTGCGTGTAAACTGTCCTTGCACGCGAGTATTAGATGTAGGTAATTTCCCTCTCGCGGTGTTTATTTGGCACCGCGGTCACGCGCTTGGCCCGTTTCGCGCGGCAGGCTTGTACGCGGCCCGCGTGTCGCCCGTGTCGGCGCGCAGGGATGTCGGTCGGCGCGCGAGCACCTGGGGGTGGTAATATTATTACCGCCACAGTGACTATTGGAAAAATGAAAGCGACAATAACCTTACAGGATCGGATAATAAACCATCCCATCTACATTGTTAAAGACGATTTTCCGATCGATTACGAAGGAATCTTAGGCATAGATTTCCTTCAAAAACAAGGAGCAATATGTGACTTCCAAACTAAACGAATAAAGCTCGGAAGTACCGCACTAAATTTATATCCGTACAAACTTTTAAAATTAAAGCCGCGAAGCGAAACCATTGTCCAGGCCACTACTAATGTGAATAGATTAGGCACAGTTCGCGCAGAAGAAATCGAGCCAGAAGTCTTTATCGGCAATTGCCTTGTACAGCCGAAAGAAAGCCGGATCGTTGTAATCAACACGACAGATGCTCATTGTGGCGACCAACACGGTCACCACAAATAATATATCGCATAACGCGCGCCTATAGGACGATTAGCCCGTCGTAAGCGCGCAAGAACGCAAGAAGACGCAGCGAACTTTCGCGCGAGCACTCGCGTTCGCGAGGCAGCTTAATCCCCGCAGCCGCTAGGCGGCCCACGGGACCTACGGCTATGCGCAAGTAAAGTGCGTCACAAGCGGGGATATAAGCAGCGCGCGGCCGGCGTTCAGTCGCCACTCGCGGTCCTCCAGCCAAAGAAAGACCGCACGCTCAGCAGTGGAGAATCATCACTCCGCCGAGGAAATCAAAGTCAACTCCTGATAGTCTACCACGCTTTCCGTCGTCTCCAACACCGAGGGAAGTATCACGGCCCGTATCTTCGCAGCCTGGAGTCTTAAGCGTCCTGTTGCGACCTTGGAAGTTGATACCGATCTGCCATCGCCTCTGCAAAGGACCAGACCTCCGCGAGACACGCTCACGACGTGGGATGTCAGAGTACGCCGCTTGACGTCGCCGTTCTTCTTTCGTCTGCCGTCACTGATTTCATCGCTGCCTCTATCACCGACAACAAGGTTCAACTTTTCCGTGCAGACCAGCAGCGCCTAGGTCCACGGAGGGACGCAACACCGGCCTGAGACCCTCAACCACGGCGCGCAGACCGATAGTGATTAGGAGGCACCGCCACGAGACGTCAGCACGCAAATCGAGGACGAGTTACACGAGAAAAGTTACACGCCGACCGGTACTCCACCAGCACTAAGGCGCTACGGGCCTCGACGATACACCTCCACCTCGCCACGGTTCAAATGGCGCGAACGAGCACTTTAGGACCCGCGTGAAGTTAGCCCCCCAACATTAAAAAAAATAAACAAATAATTCAAAATAGGGCTAGCGAACAAACAAGGTCTTCGTGTTAATGTTAATATATTTTTAACGATGAAATTAAAATTATAAATAAAGACAAACGTTTCGGCCCTTAATGTAGCCTTCTTCAGTGTACAAAAAATTAACCTTGACAGAAAAATTACGGTCGTTACATCGAACA
>NJRL01001683.1:12725-23257 GCA_003063815.1 Aphaenogaster rudis
ACCAAACAACTTTTGTCTGAAACATTTTTCTCTCCCGGGCTTGGTTTTTGAGATATTTGACTGGTCGGATTAAAATGAAACACCCTGTATATACGTGCATTTTTTCATACTGCATATATTGCATGCAATGAGTTAGCAAATTAATAGAAAAGCCACACATTATATTGTGTGTGTGTGTGTGTGTGTGTGTGTGTGTGTGTGTGTGTATGTGTGTGTGTGTATGCGATATATTAATTATACTAATTTATAAATTTATTATACCTTATATACGATTTAGCTTGAAAAATCGCATCATATATTTCGTAAAGTTTAAGAAAGATGAGTACTGCTTAAGGTTAATTAATCCATAACTTGTATGGTGAGGTCTGCAGCCCCATGCATCTCCCTTATATTTTTGTGAAATTTCTAAGAATAGCTGCTGTGGATATTTTCTATTTTTTGTATAATTTATTTATTTTTAATTTTATTTAGCTTGTACAATTATAAATTCGGACTTTTACATAAAGCGAATAATTTACCTTATAATGTTCGTATTTATATTTATTATAAACTACCTAAATAAACAAAAAATTACCATACTATAAATTACGGCTTAAAATCGAAAATTTTATTTAAAATTTTATAGAATGGACTGAAATGTGCTATCAAGCAAAGAATATGGAGAAATTTGGTGTGGCAAATGTAGATCGCAAGGAGAGACATACTTTTTGCAAGAAAAATGTTAATGAAAATAGAAGCAATAGCAATAACTCTGACACTAATTCAGATGAGGATAAGCAAAATAGCGACAAGAATGAAAAGGTATATATAAAATATATTTCTACATTTACATTTGATGACAATTTATAAAATGAAATCGATAAAATGTTTTTTATTTTATTAGATGTAGTGTTTTCTTTAGTCTTTCTTTTTTTTAGTTTAAATATAGTAATATTAAATTAAATAAAATTAGTCAGTCAACCTCAGCTCCCAAAAAGAGCAATATGGCTAGCTGCAGAAGCACACTCAGAGAGATAATGAACAAAATATGAATACCACAGTCCTATCACAAATTGAGAATGTTATTCAGGAAAAAGAAAATGTGGTCAGTAAATCAATAAATTTTATTATATTAAATTTAAATTATTATTTAGAATATTTATCACATTTTATAACAACAGTTCTGTTGTTAATTGGAGGCTGAAATTATTGATAGTGATGAAGATAGTAATAAGTACCAGTTTCACAAGTTTTCAAAACACCAGTTGAACTACAAAGTACTTATTTTGGAGGAAGAGAATAAAAAGCTGCGACTTGATAATGCCCGATTAAGGACACTTCGATGTGTAAAAGAAGGCAAGTGCGTTCCTTTTGAAAAACGAACACTTGCTACGCTCATAAGATCACTGATATAATTTTCGTTTACAGATTTAGAGAAAATTAATCAGCTCTCCTCAAATATACTAAAACATCTTGAGCGTATACAAAAGAAGGTTACTTTACCACCATTAGCTATGCCAGACAAATACCATGATTATCATCATTGTAGCAATGACAATACAAATAGCAGTAAGAGTGAGATGAGGAAAAGCAGTAAGAAGGATGCATTATCAGTACCAACTACGAATGTCACAAAAACCGCTGTATGTTATTTACTGCTTTTTACTAATAATTAAGTTATAAAAACATTCTTACTGTATGGTAATTAATTGTAAGCTTATTAATAGATAAGGCAATCCGATTCCTGCTAATTACTTATATATTTTTCAATGATTGCAAAGTGTGTTCAACTTAATTGTAGAGAAAAGTCTGTAATAATTTAATTACTCTTCACACCGCCCTTACAAAATTTCATTTCTTATACTTTATTTTGCAGCATTCTTCACTATCAACAAGTACAGTAACAAATGATTATATAAATGATGATTACAATAATGTTCAACCCCAAGAGAATTATCAAGTTTGTATAAAGATTAATCTTTTTTTATTTTAACAAATAGATATAGGATTTAAATTAGAAATATTTATTTTAATAATAGTAAATAAACTAAATACATTTTAATTATTTTTTATAATTAGACTGCAACACTGACACAACTTGATGCAACGGATAAACAACCTGACAGATAAGAGGATCATCAAGATCATGAAAATAACGGCACAACTACGACAGCAGTAATTAAGAAGCCTAATTACATTATATAGTACACATAATATACAGTTGAATTTCTTACATAACTTTCGAAATAAATTATGACTAATCTGACTTGCTTGAAGACAAGAATGAAATAAATTATGACTAATCTGACTTGCTTGAAGACATGAATTTTTATTGATATTCTTCACCGTTTATGTTTTTAGGATGAATTAAATATTGGTGGACGAATAATTGATAAAAGAAAAGTCTTAAGGATTGATAAATCTAAGGGACTTTCATACTTTACAACTACTTTCATGGGAATTGTTTTTACTAAAGAAGAGATGGGGACATGTAGCATGACAGGTGAAACGAGCAATTTCCAAAAGAATAAGTGTAATTTGGCACCAATAGAGAAGAGATAGTTGGATTCTGCTGTTAAGGATGCTCTCATCGGTAACTTATTCTTAATTGAAATAATGATTTTTTTAAGTTTTACTTTTAAGTATACTCAATATATAATTAACGTGCAGAAAGTTTCTCTTTCAGAATATGTGACGCATGAATTTAAAGTAGACAAGTTGCAAAATGTGACACATACAAAATGTTGTTCTCTATGCAAATGTTACTATGTACATAGGACGAAAAGACATCTTGAATCAAGGAACATCAACGTGATATTGGAAAGCCCTCCTGCAATCACTCTGTAGTTAGCAAACACCGACTCTCACATGAACATGATTTCAATTGGTCGACACCTAACATTTTGCATAGAGAAAAGCACAGAAGGAAGGGAGAGAGAGATAGCGGTAATGCATTATATTAAAAAGTTCAATAATACGATCAATCTACAGAAAGATACAGACAATCTTAATGTAATATATGACAAACTAATAAGGATTACATGATTGACTTTCTAATGACTTGTTATTGTTTATAATCTTAAGGACAATCTTATTAAGACCGCTTTATCTCATTTCAACCGTCAGTCGTTAGTGATGCAGACGTGCTTTCTAACACGGACTCCGGACAATGTATTGACTTTTATTTCAAATGTGTTTAGTTATAAGTTCTTTCTTCCTAATTTTATATAATACCTAATTCAATTTGCTTACCGAAAAATATTTCGTTTTTTAGTACACTGTGACTCTTCATACTTCGTTGTACACTTGAAAAAGACCAGAAAGGACCCCGCACCATTTACACGTAAAATAGGTCCCGACCGATTTTCTTCGAATTCCGTATACAATTAGATGTATCATTAGGTATAGATCAACCACATAAAAAATTTTTCGAAAAAACCACCTTTTCGAATTGTGAAGCGATATACCTATCTGATAATAATGCAGAGTCCGTATTATACGATATTTTGAGATTTGCATTGGAAATCATTCTTGTAAAAAAAGAAAGAGATGTAACGATATCTAGAATTATATATATTCTCGATTTTGGAAGGTTTTTCGATACTCTATTTGATCAAAACTCATATTCGAGAAGTGCTTTGATGACAAATGAAATCATATTGTTTTCTATGTCAATCGTCATGGGTTAATTATATATTGCCATACAATAATATTACAATAATTTGATTGTATGTTACTCAGACTCAGTTAATTCTCCAATTCGTAGGATAAGGATGATTATCCAGGACCAACGATGAGGACGTGCCGAGTACTTGGCCTCATATATTTCTTTGTTATTTTTTCTTTTATAATATTTCTTTCGTTTTACCGACTTTGTTTATTTTTTTCAATATATAATTAATCCATGACAATTGACATAGAAAACGATATGATTTCAACTTTGTCATCGAAGCACTTCTCGAATATGAGTTTTTGGTCAAATAGAGTATCGAGAAACCTTCCAAAATCGAGAACATATATAATTCTAGATATCGTTACATCTCTTTCTTTTTTTACAAGAATGATTTCCAATGTAAATCATAAAATATCGTATAATACGAACTCTGCATCATTATCAGATATATCGCTTTACAGTTCAAAAAGGTGGTTTTTTCGAAAAATTTTTTATGTGGTTGATCTACCTAATGATACATCTAATTATATATGGAATTTGAAGAAAATCGGTCGGGACCTATTTTACGTGCAAATGGTGTGGGGTCCTTTGCTGATCAAAACGTTGTGCCTTTTTAAATAAATTATTGCCAGTTGAGTCGTTTTTAAACACTTAACTGTATTTATTTACTGGCGACGGAAAGTATTTTTTAACTTTTTTACATAATTGTTCTTTATGAGTACATATGTTATCTTTTTTTTCACAGATCTAAAAACTTTAAAAATTTTGACATCTGTTTCACATTTGTTTGCCTGTGTAAACGCACGGAAGCAAACAAAAGAAATTAAAAAATGGCACCCCTCAAAAATAGAGTTGCAGAAGGGTTTTATTCTCCATGTAAAGGTAAAATTTTTAAAAATAATTTAATACTTCTATTATTAATTTTATTTTCCAGTAATAAATGTGTATTTTTTTTGTGCCTACAATTATTTAATTTTGTTTTCAGATTATAGGGGACTTAGAAATTCAACTTCGTTCTCGACAGGAAAAGCTTGCCCAGTACAATTGTGATCTGCCCTTGGTGGTCATTATTAGCTCTAAGTTAGACGAAATTGATAAAAGTTTTGTGGTATTAGGGGTAAGAAAGTACTTTGAAGTGGACACTCCATTAAAAGCCATTGATGTATGCTTTAAAATCTTCCACGCTCTTCACACTTAATACCCGCCAGAGTGTGCTGGTAATTTATTCAGTGTGTTGCGTATGAAATGCTACGAAATCGTCAATATGATCCCCATTATAGTAGTGTCGAGATTTTGTTGAAGGAATTTTCATCATAGTATCACCGTAGTATCACACTAGAATAAGTAATTTCCTGGTTTCGATTTGTTGCTGTGCGCGCTTATTGAATTATAAATTATTTTATAAAATACTTGTGCAACAGTTTGTTATACTTTTGCTGTGCTCATCTTAAGATTATTTTGGGAAATAGTTTCAAGTATCTTTTAGTTTTTATAGAATACAGATCAAAATGCCTACGTGCAGTTTGTGCCAAGAAACCTTTACTTCCATCCGAAGCTTGTTTGCCCACCTCATTATTGCACATCCGGGTTTGTCATTTTACAAATGTGGAGAAAATCGTTGTGTTAGAAAGTTTATAGCAAAAAGTTTTTTTCGAAAACATTTTCAGAAATGTCATAATTTTCCTTTATATTTTATACAGACGCAGTAGAAAATAGTGCAGTGAGAAATATTAAACATGTTTCCTCTTCTAACGATGAAAATATTAATTTAAATTTACGGTTATCTAATACGGATAGCACTGAGGCAGAAACTGATTTTAACAATGTTAATTCCGTATTTCCTGATCAGTTTATATCATCTGTTCAACGGTCGGCTGAAGTGTTTGTGTCAAAATTGTTCTGTAATTCTCGTTTTCCAAGAAACTTAATCCAAAAAATAATAGTTGATTTAACTTCTATGATTGGTAGTGAGTACTTGACACTACTTAGATAAAAGATAATGGATATTATTAAAAGCTGCAACTCTCTGTGCTCAGAATGAAATCCCAGAATTGGAAATTATGTTCAAAGCCTTGGAAAATTCTTTCAGACATCTTATTATACATCGGAATATCTTCGTTTTAAACACTTTTTAAATTCTACAAATTATATTGTTTCTGTACGTTATGAAATGTGTAAAATATTTCGTGCTACGAGAGATAATAATATTGTAAAAGGAAAATATGTTCCTGTGTATGGTCAATACATTCCTTTAAATATGATACTAAAAAAATGTTTTGAGCTGCCTAATGCGTTGAAAGATACTTTAGCTTACATGGAGTCTTTGAATAAGGAAAATTCAGAATTATATAATTTCATTCAAGGTCTCTTATGGACCAAAAAGAGGAAAAAGTACTTAGAGGAAGATATTGTTTTGCCTCTCTTTGTTTATTTTGATGGCTTGGAAGTGAATAATCCACTGGGATCTCATTCTGGCAAACTTGGTATATGTATCACTGCCTTGTTTACCTCAGGAGTGTCGTTCTCTCTTAAAGAATATATTTTTAGTACTGTTGTTTGAGAACTGGACAAGATCATATTTTACAAATAAAGTAACGTTTTCCTCTCTGATCACAGTTCTAAAATTACTTGTGAGTGATGGTATTTTGATCCAAAGTAGCCAAGTGTTAAAACGGGTTTTTTTGTTCTCGGGTTAATAACAGGAGATAACTTAGGATTAAATGGACTACTTGGTTTGGTAGAGTCCTTTTCTGCTCACTTTTTCTGCAGATTTTGCAAAATGCATAAAAAAGACACAGCAGGCACAGAAAGGAGCAACAGAAGAACCTGCTCTTTTCAGAAATGTCTTAAATTATGATAATGATATTCAATTATGTAATGTTTCTGAAACAGGTCTGAAAGAGAAATGTGTATTTAACGATATATCCTGTTTTCATATGACTGATAATTATAGTGTCGATGAGTTACATGATGGTCGAGAAGGCTTATGCAATATTGATATGATTCACATTCTGAGAAACTTCACTGATGACAAGTACAAATGTTTTGATCTTGAGTCTTTAAACAATAGAATACATATGTTTAATTATGGGCATTCATTAAATAAACCGCCATACATATCCATCGACCACTTGAAGAAAAAGAAATTAAAAATGACTGGTCCAGAGATGCTATGTTTTGTCAGACTTTTTGGAGTCATTGTGAGCGATTTAGTAAATGAAGATAACCCATACTCTTTAGCAACTTTATTTATCAATGCGTCAAATACTTGGTATTATACTCGCAAAAAGGTTGTCAAAAGATTCTACTTCTCGTTTAAAAGTTTTAATACAAGAGCATCATGAACTTTTTGTTTCATTAACGGGAGACACTCTTACTCTAAAAATGCATATTCTGACTCACTACCCGAGAATTATTGAACAAAGTGGTCCAACTTCTCATTTGTCGACCATTCGAAATGAAGTCAAGCATAGAGACCTTACCAAAGCTACTGCAGCTAATATGTCTCGTTTAAATATAGCTCATTCGCTTGCTGTAAAACACCAGATGAGTATGTGCCATCGATTTCTATCAAAGGGAGGTTTAATACCTGACATGCAAACCGGTCCAGGTCATGTATGACTTTGCATGATATGTTATCATTTATTCGGACTCTTCCACTTGAACTCAGAGGTACCGATTGCATGACTTTTAAATGGGTTAATTATAAGGGAACAATCTATAAGCTAGGGATGGTTGTAATAGTATAGGCGCTCAGGATTTATGTTTGGAGAGATGATCACCATCATTGCGAATGGTCATGACGTTTGCCCACTTCTTGTTTGCACTGTACTTTTAAATGTCGGGTTGTCTGAACATGTATTAGACTATGAAGTCAAACCCACAGAAGATTGGATATGCATTAAAATAAGTGATTTGCTTGATTCAAATCCATTGTATGTACAAACGATGGCTAATGGAGAAAAATATGTTGTGCTTCATTACAGCATTTAAAAATATTCCTATCATTATGTACTGCAGAAAAATTTTGTTGCGTAAGTCGGAACAAAATTTTTGGCGTTTGTCGCCAAGATTAAATGGACATGTCGAGTATTGGATACACGCTCGAGAACCTAGCTTACATTTAACTTACGTTCTATTATATATCAGCAACATTATTTCAGTAACTTTCCATAATCTATCAATTATTTTTTTTGTTCTTGGAGAATCAATTTATTTTCAATTATACACTAAAACTACTTTAGGTTTCAGAGAACGATCGTACATGTGTAATTTCAGCAGAGAATTTTTAGTTTAGTTCTAAAAGTTAAAGAGTGACTTTCTTAACATAACTCTCTCATTTTTCAGCGAAATAAATCTATAAGCTTCTTAGCTAGGACAATGTCAAGACTTACTGCAAATATTTATATCAGTTATAGTATACAGGGTGTGCCATTTTAAATGCCGCACTTGAATTTCTCCGAAACTATTCATTATTCGAAAAAATGTTTCAAATAAAACTTATTCTGTTTCGAGGGGGACATCTTATGATGAACACATGTTTTTTCTAGGTGGAGGTGTTCCTAAGATGACCTTTGTTTTTTTTAAATTGAATAATAAATTGAATCATATAATTTTCATTATATAATTTAATTCCTCCAGTTATTTGGCATATAAAAGTATTAAGGTAGAGTTATCAAAAAATCAATTGTTTGCGAGATATTTTATTCTGGTATATTTTGACATGAAATATAAAATATCTTGTAAATTATTCATTTTTTTATAACTGTACCTTAATACTTTTATGCGTAGATAGTAGAATGACTCAATTGATGTGAGGAAAACATATGGTTGCTTTTAAAAAAAAATTATGCAATTTGTAATGTGCAGTTACATACTTTTTTGAAAAGCAACCATGTTGTTTCCTCACATCAATTGATTCCCACTATTCTACGCATAAAAGTAATTAAGGTACAGTTATCAAAAAATGAATAGTTTACTAGATATTTTATATTTCATGTCAAAATATACGTGTCTATGAAATTAGCACAACATTCTACGAATTTCAAAAAAATACTAAGAGTTCTAATAGCACTTTCCATAGTTCTACAGTTCCTGATATAGTGCTCAGATATAGTGCTTTGCCCAAGACGAAAACTATAAGATAATGATTCTTTCAAGTTTCGCCTATAAAAGATAACAGAATTGTTGTATGATGGAAAATAGGTAACACAAAAATATGTAACTTGTTTAAAATAGTTGCTCAACAACCTGTTGCCAAATGATGTAATGTCATAGCAGGCCTTTCTGCAGGTGAGACACTTTCCTGAAGACGAGAATCCTGTTTTTAGTAGGTCCAATTTTTCCACAAGATCCTCAAACATATTTGGAGTCATACGAAAACATCTGACAGAAAAACTTAGTATTAGTTATTGAAAGCGATTAGTTAACGAATTGTAGTCAAATTGCTTTCGTATATATTCTGTTGATCATAACTTATATACAGGGTATCCGAGAAATAACTTCGCAGAATACGAGATTGATTAAATAATCTAAATTAGAAGAAATTCGATATCGAAAAACATTATATGTATCAAACTATAGGTCTGTTCTTTTCAGCTGCACTTCTGAACTAGTGCAATAAGTTAGAATAAAAGAAAATATATTTGTCTCATTCTAACTTATTGCACTAGTTCAGAAGTGCAGTTGAAAAGAACAGACCATATGTAACATTTTACAGAAAGTGAAAGCTATATTTATTCAAAGAGTTCTTTTAGAATATAATATAAAAGTCTGTAGAGTAGCTATCGTTTATATTACAGGACGGCAAAATCAAGAATAGATTTTCCAACACAATTCTTTTTTCTAAGGGGATGGCATTCTTCCCTGATGAATAACTCGCACTTTTTCCACGTTGAGGGCGTTTGCCAGCTCCATCGTGGACTTGGCTTAACACCTGCTGCCGCGTATAAGTGGCGTGGAATGTGCACGTATACAGATATACACATACACGCTCTCTTTCTTCTCTTCATCTACCCCGATCTATCTACCTGTGCTATATCGTACGCCCGGGGCGAGAGAGTGGAAGGTGTCGGGTTTCATTGAGGGTGCCGGGGGAGCTACCAGTCCTACGTGGGCAGGACAACTCTGCGGTTTAATGGCCTGAAAATTCAAACGCACATTCCACGATCCCCAGACCGCTCGGCGCCGATCCTCTTTTCGTCACGAGGAATCTCAGTGGTCGAGGAATCTCGCTGGTCGGTTCAGTGGCCGAGATTGTATTCACCCTATGGACATTTACGTTGTGTTCTTTCTTTGCTGTTGGATCAAAAAATTATTTTTCCTGGAAGTAGTTTTAAAAAAATGTTTTTAAAAAATGTTTAAAAAAGTAAAAAAAAATATAAAATGTCATGCTTCTCAAGGCTATATTTTTAAAATTAGACGGTAAATCATCCTCCAATTTTTTCAGAATATTCGTCTAATCCCTCTCTAGTATTCTCTCGTTTTTTATTAAATTTTCTTAAATATAGTTTTGACGGTAGAATTAAAAACGTGTTGTTAGTGCATGTTTCGTACATGGATTACATGTAAATCATGCTAACTTTAAATGTAAATATCTCGGCTTAGAGATGGTAAATCTCATTTAAATTGCACAAATGTTTGGATAACGTATCTAATAATGTGTACGCCAAGTTTTAACAAATTCTTTAAAAAACCGTTTCATTGAGGTACTATCTTAATTATAACAGCAGAATGTTTTTACGATATGAATATAATAATTATTAGAAAATTATTGCAATTATTTATTTATTATAATAGAAGACTGATTTTTTGAAGTATAATATTAAAGATGTATGTCAGACCTTCAAAAATAACAGCATTGCCATAATATTTTGCTAGA
>NJRL01001690.1:18172-29567 GCA_003063815.1 Aphaenogaster rudis
AGACTGAAATGGATAAAATAAAAAATTTGTCTATTGAAGCACTAGGAGCAAAAATCGAGCAAATGCAAATGCATTATATCAGCAACTGAGACGATTAATTCATATTCACTGTTGTAGTAGTTAAGATCTACTGATCTAAGTAATATATATCACTGATTTTACTGTGCATTACAACTGTTTTCAGCAGTCAGATATCACTGACGGAAATAGTGATTGCAATGAACTGATTCTATCAGCAGTATTTTACTGATTTGCAGTGCTATACTTATAACTATGATCATCAGTGACTATTCACTGCTTTTCAGTTATAATACACTGATTGACTTTAAGAGAGTGGACAGAGCCAGGGTCGGGTTGATCTTCCGTCTGACGCAGGTGTTGTCGGGGCATGGGTGCTTCGGCGACTTCCTGTGCCGGATCGGAAGGGAGCTCACGGCAAGTTGCCACCACTGTGGAGGACGTCGGGATACGGCGCTCCACCCGCTGGAGGAATGCCCAGCGTGGGAACCGGAGCGCCGTGCCTTGATAAACGTGATAGGGGACGACCTCTCGCTCCCGACATTGGTCACGGCAATGTTGAGGAGCGAGGAGTCCTGGAAGGCAGTCGTCTCCTTCTGCGAGACTGTGATGTCGCGGGAAGAGGCGGCCGGGCGGGAGCAACAGGGGCAGCCACCGCTCAAGGACAGGCGGAGGTCGCCGCAGCTGCGGGGGTCCCAGCTAGGGGCCGTCCGCGACGGAGATCTTCCCACAGATGATAGATGCGGGGGGGCTGCCCCTAGCTCCCCCGGCACTAGGGTTGTGCAAGTCGATTTCGATTATTCGATTATTCGTTTTATGTGCACAACCCTAGTTGTGCAAGTCGATTTCGATTATTCGATTATTCGTTTTATGTGCACAACCCTACCCGGCACAAGTATAATGGTGGGAAAAGGGGAGGCCGCTCGAAGATACACCCCACCTCAATCGGAACGCGAGCGAGCGGACCAAGCGGGGCGGCGGGCCGTTGGGTGTGACGGGAGAACCACTCCAGAAGAAGTTGGAGCGTGTGCTTCCCCCCGCCCTCCACGTCCCGTAGCCCTGCTCGTGACCGCGCGGGGAGCTGGGGCTTGAGCGGGGAAAACTCGGGCCCCTAACCCACCCTCCCAGGAAGATACGGGGGGGAGGAGGTGGTGACCCCTCTCTCCCATAAATGAAAAAGGCCCAATTAAGGGCCGCTGGGGCTCGCTGGTCAAAACAGCGGGTCCCAACAAGGGCTGTGTTCCTTTTTTACTGCGAGCACTGGCAGTACTGCCAAATTTGTTCCGTTATAAGATTGCAGTGTACTGCAACAGTATCTAGTTCCATCAATGACGTCATAAGTAGCAACCATCTTGGCACTGTAACTACTGCGGCTGAAGAGGTAAAGCAGTTGCAGTGCAATATGGCGGCGAGCCGGGCGAGCAGTTCGATGGAAAAATTAGAATTAATAGATCCCGAAACGAATAAAACATTTATAGTGTGGGTTAATGCAGAAGATGCACATAATAATCTTATAATCTTATAATCTTCTGCACGTTTTGATTACGCTCAAAGGTTAGTTTTGCAGTGCACTGCAAGTTGTTCCGAAATACGACGTCACAATTTTGCTGGCAAACTAAAATCAATTTTGGAACGGCTTCAACAGTGTACTGTAATGGCGTCATTTCGACAGCACTGCCAGTAAAAAAGGAACACAGCCAAAGTAAGGCAAGAGGGGCAGAGGGCACGCCGGAAGAGATGCGTTGCTAGTACACGGCGTGCCCCAAAGTGCCAGAGAAGGTCACCCGTGGGGTTTTAGTGGGTATACCCAGCGGCTTAGGCCGGGGGAGTCCCACATACCCCCGCCCGGGACTTGATGGGCGGGGAGATGCGTAATGCGTTTCCCCACGAAAAAAATGAAAATTTCAACCCCATATATTAAACAATATGAGAAAAGATCTCTATAAAAGACATCGCATTTATTTTGCACAAGTATTGTACAGTGACTATGAAACTGATTAATTGTAAGTCGTATTGTTACGAATTTTTTTAAAATTTATAAACGAATATTTCTAAAATGATCGTGGATTTGTTTTATCTTACAGACATCCCTGCTTAAAATAATAGATAGGATACGATTAGATTACATTCAATTTCAATGTAAATTAATAATGGTCTTATTAATTTACATGTAATCTGATCGTATTCTATCTATTATTTTAAACAGGGATATTTGTAAGCGACACTATTCCTGTTTAAAATAGTAAATAGAATATGACCAAATTATCATTAGATTACATTCAATTTCAATGTAAATTAATAATGGTCTTATTAATTTACATGTAATCTGATCGTATTCTATCTATTATTTTAAACAGGGATATTTGTAAGCGACACTATTCCTGTTTAAAATAGTAAATAGAATATGACCAAATTATCATTAGATTACATTCAATTTCAATGTAAATTAATAATGGTCTTATTAATTTACATGTAATCTGATCGTATTCTATCTATTATTTTAAACAGGGATATTTGTAAGCGACACTATTCCTGTTTAAAATAGTAAATAGAATATGACCAAATTATCATTAGATTACATTCAATTTCAATGTAAATTAATAATGGTCTTATTAATTTACATGTAATCTGATCGTATTCTATCTATTATTTTAAACAGGGATATTTGTAAGCGACACTATTCCTGTTTAAAATAGTAAATAGAATATGACCAAATTATCATTAGATTACATTCAATTTCAATGTAAATTAATAATGGTCTTATTAATTTACATGTAATCTGATCGTATTCTATCTATTATTTTAAACAGGGATATTTGTAAGCGACACTATTCCTGTTTAAAATAGTAAATAGAATATGACCAAATTATCATTAGATTACATTCAATTTCAATGTAAATTAATAATGGTCTTATTAATTTACATGTAATCTGATCGTATTCTATCTATTATTTTAAACAGGGATATTTGTAAGCGACACTATTCCTGTTTAAAATAGTAAATAGAATATGACCAAATTATCATTAGATTACATTCAATTTCAATGTAAATTAATAATGGTCTTATTAATTTACATGTAATCTGATCGTATTCTATCTATTATTTTAAACAGGGATATTTGTAAGCGACACTATTCCTGTTTAAAATAGTAAATAGAATATGACCAAATTATCATTAGATTACATTCAATTTCAATGTAAATTAATAATGGTCTTATTAATTTACATGTAATCTGATCGTATTCTATCTATTATTTTAAACAGGGATATTTGTAAGCGACACTATTCCTGTTTAAAATAGTAAATAGAATATGACCAAATTATCATTAGATTACATTCAATTTCAATGTAAATTAATAATGGTCTTATTAATTTACATGTAATCTGATCGTATTCTATCTATTATTTTAAACAGGGATATTTGTAAGCGACACTATTCCTGTTTAAAATAGTAAATAGAATATGACCAAATTATCATTAGATTACATTCAATTTCAATGTAAATTAATAATGGTCTTATTAATTTACATGTAATCTGATCGTATTCTATCTATTATTTTAAACAGGGATATTTGTAAGCGACACTATTCCTGTTTAAAATAGTAAATAGAATATGACCAAATTATCATTAGATTACATTCAATTTCAATGTAAATTAATAATGGTCTTATTAATTTACATGTAATCTGATCGTATTCTATCTATTATTTTAAACAGGGATATTTGTAAGCGACACTATTCCTGTTTAAAATAGTAAATAGAATATGACCAAATTATCATTAGATTACATTCAATTTCAATGTAAATTAATAATGGTCTTATTAATTTACATGTAATCTGATCGTATTCTATCTATTATTTTAAACAGGGATATTTGTAAGCGACACTATTCCTGTTTAAAATAGTAAATAGAATATGACCAAATTATCATTAGATTACATTCAATTTCAATGTAAATTAATAATGGTCTTATTAATTTACATGTAATCTGATCGTATTCTATCTATTATTTTAAACAGGGATATTTGTAAGCGACACTATTCCTGTTTAAAATAGTAAATAGAATATGACCAAATTATCATTAGATTACATTCAATTTCAATGTAAATTAATAATGGTCTTATTAATTTACATGTAATCTGATCGTATTCTATCTATTATTTTAAACAGGGATATTTGTAAGCGACACTATTCCTGTTTAAAATAGTAAATAGAATATGACCAAATTATCATTAGATTACATTCAATTTCAATGTAAATTAATAATGGTCTTATTAATTTACATGTAATCTGATCGTATTCTATCTATTATTTTAAACAGGGATATTTGTAAGCGACACTATTCCTGTTTAAAATAGTAAATAGAATATGACCAAATTATCATTAGATTACATTCAATTTCAATGTAAATTAATAATGGTCTTATTAATTTACATGTAATCTGATCGTATTCTATCTATTATTTTAAACAGGGATATTTGTAAGCGACACTATTCCTGTTTAAAATAGTAAATAGAATATGACCAAATTATCATTAGATTACATTCAATTTCAATGTAAATTAATAATGGTCTTATTAATTTACATGTAATCTGATCGTATTCTATCTATTATTTTAAACAGGGATATTTGTAAGCGACACTATTCCTGTTTAAAATAGTAAATAGAATATGACCAAATTATCATTAGATTACATTCAATTTCAATGTAAATTAATAATGGTCTTATTAATTTACATGTAATCTGATCGTATTCTATCTATTATTTTAAACAGGGATATTTGTAAGCGACACTATTCCTGTTTAAAATAGTAAATAGAATATGACCAAATTATCATTAGATTACATTCAATTTCAATGTAAATTAATAATGGTCTTATTAATTTACATGTAATCTGATCGTATTCTATCTATTATTTTAAACAGGGATATTTGTAAGCGACACTATTCCTGTTTAAAATAGTAAATAGAATATGACCAAATTATCATTAGATTACATTCAATTTCAATGTAAATTAATAATGGTCTTATTAATTTACATGTAATCTGATCGTATTCTATCTATTATTTTAAACAGGGATATTTGTAAGCGACACTATTCCTGTTTAAAATAGTAAATAGAATATGACCAAATTATCATTAGATTACATTCAATTTCAATGTAAATTAATAATGGTCTTATTAATTTACATGTAATCTGATCGTATTCTATCTATTATTTTAAACAGGGATATTTGTAAGCGACACTATTCCTGTTTAAAATAGTAAATAGAATATGACCAAATTATCATTAGATTACATTCAATTTCAATGTAAATTAATAATGGTCTTATTAATTTACATGTAATCTGATCGTATTCTATCTATTATTTTAAACAGGGATATTTGTAAGCGACACTATTCCTGTTTAAAATAGTAAATAGAATATGACCAAATTATCATTAGATTACATTCAATTTCAATGTAAATTAATAATGGTCTTATTAATTTACATGTAATCTGATCGTATTCTATCTATTATTTTAAACAGGGATATTTGTAAGCGACACTATTCCTGTTTAAAATAGTAAATAGAATATGACCAAATTATCATTAGATTACATTCAATTTCAATGTAAATTAATAATGGTCTTATTAATTTACATGTAATCTGATCGTATTCTATCTATTATTTTAAACAGGGATATTTGTAAGCGACACTATTCCTGTTTAAAATAGTAAATAGAATATGACCAAATTATCATTAGATTACATTCAATTTCAATGTAAATTAATAATGGTCTTATTAATTTACATGTAATCTGATCGTATTCTATCTATTATTTTAAACAGGGATATTTGTAAGCGACACTATTCCTGTTTAAAATAGTAAATAGAATATGACCAAATTATCATTAGATTACATTCAATTTCAATGTAAATTAATAATGGTCTTATTAATTTACATGTAATCTGATCGTATTCTATCTATTATTTTAAACAGGGATATTTGTAAGCGACACTATTCCTGTTTAAAATAGTAAATAGAATATGACCAAATTATCATTAGATTACATTCAATTTCAATGTAAATTAATAATGGTCTTATTAATTTACATGTAATCTGATCGTATTCTATCTATTATTTTAAACAGGGATATTTGTAAGCGACACTATTCCTGTTTAAAATAGTAAATAGAATATGACCAAATTATCATTAGATTACATTCAATTTCAATGTAAATTAATAATGGTCTTATTAATTTACATGTAATCTGATCGTATTCTATCTATTATTTTAAACAGGGATATTTGTAAGCGACACTATTCCTGTTTAAAATAGTAAATAGAATATGACCAAATTATCATTAGATTACATTCAATTTCAATGTAAATTAATAATGGTCTTATTAATTTACATGTAATCTGATCGTATTCTATCTATTATTTTAAACAGGGATATTTGTAAGCGACACTATTCCTGTTTAAAATAGTAAATAGAATATGACCAAATTATCATTAGATTACATTCAATTTCAATGTAAATTAATAATGGTCTTATTAATTTACATGTAATCTGATCGTATTCTATCTATTATTTTAAACAGGGATATTTGTAAGCGACACTATTCCTGTTTAAAATAGTAAATAGAATATGACCAAATTATCATTAGATTACATTCAATTTCAATGTAAATTAATAATGGTCTTATTAATTTACATGTAATCTGATCGTATTCTATCTATTATTTTAAACAGGGATATTTGTAAGCGACACTATTCCTGTTTAAAATAGTAAATAGAATATGACCAAATTATCATTAGATTACATTCAATTTCAATGTAAATTAATAATGGTCTTATTAATTTACATGTAATCTGATCGTATTCTATCTATTATTTTAAACAGGGATATTTGTAAGCGACACTATTCCTGTTTAAAATAGTAAATAGAATATGACCAAATTATCATTAGATTACATTCAATTTCAATGTAAATTAATAATGGTCTTATTAATTTACATGTAATCTGATCGTATTCTATCTATTATTTTAAACAGGGATATTTGTAAGCGACACTATTCCTGTTTAAAATAGTAAATAGAATATGACCAAATTATCATTAGATTACATTCAATTTCAATGTAAATTAATAATGGTCTTATTAATTTACATGTAATCTGATCGTATTCTATCTATTATTTTAAACAGGGATATTTGTAAGCGACACTATTCCTGTTTAAAATAGTAAATAGAATATGACCAAATTATCATTAGATTACATTCAATTTCAATGTAAATTAATAATGGTCTTATTAATTTACATGTAATCTGATCGTATTCTATCTATTATTTTAAACAGGGATATTTGTAAGCGACACTATTCCTGTTTAAAATAGTAAATAGAATATGACCAAATTATCATTAGATTACATTCAATTTCAATGTAAATTAATAATGGTCTTATTAATTTACATGTAATCTGATCGTATTCTATCTATTATTTTAAACAGGGATATTTGTAAGCGACACTATTCCTGTTTAAAATAGTAAATAGAATATGACCAAATTATCATTAGATTACATTCAATTTCAATGTAAATTAATAATGGTCTTATTAATTTACATGTAATCTGATCGTATTCTATCTATTATTTTAAACAGGGATATTTGTAAGCGACACTATTCCTGTTTAAAATAGTAAATAGAATATGACCAAATTATCATTAGATTACATTCAATTTCAATGTAAATTAATAATGGTCTTATTAATTTACATGTAATCTGATCGTATTCTATCTATTATTTTAAACAGGGATATTTGTAAGCGACACTATTCCTGTTTAAAATAGTAAATAGAATATGACCAAATTATCATTAGATTACATTCAATTTCAATGTAAATTAATAATGGTCTTATTAATTTACATGTAATCTGATCGTATTCTATCTATTATTTTAAACAGGGATATTTGTAAGCGACACTATTCCTGTTTAAAATAGTAAATAGAATATGACCAAATTATCATTAGATTACATTCAATTTCAATGTAAATTAATAATGGTCTTATTAATTTACATGTAATCTGATCGTATTCTATCTATTATTTTAAACAGGGATATTTGTAAGCGACACTATTCCTGTTTAAAATAGTAAATAGAATATGACCAAATTATCATTAGATTACATTCAATTTCAATGTAAATTAATAATGGTCTTATTAATTTACATGTAATCTGATCGTATTCTATCTATTATTTTAAACAGGGATATTTGTAAGCGACACTATTCCTGTTTAAAATAGTAAATAGAATATGACCAAATTATCATTAGATTACATTCAATTTCAATGTAAATTAATAAGAGTATTATTTTAATGTATATTTATTCAATTTTAATGTAAATTAATAAATCAAGGTAAATTATATTCGACGACAAGTGGCTAAATTGATTAATTAGAAATATTCTTACTACGTTAGCGACCATGGGTTTTTGGTTCATTTAACGAGCAGAATTTTAATAATTTTTGATGCTAATAAGCATCTATAAGATCTTCCCTTCCCCGAAAACTGTAAAAAAATTATAGCGAAAAATATTACCTCAGCCAGAATTTTAACCTGGACCTCCCTACAATCCGTCAGAGTGTCGTAGCCAGTTCGACCACCGAGGCATGTGATAATATTTATCGCAACAACCGATAATGTTAAGGAAACGTATGTAACGGCCACGTATTTTAAACAATAACGATCGTGTAATGTATACTACAAATTAAAATCGAGAAGGGCCTAAACGGTCATAGCTGGATTTTTAGTGCTTAATAATATTTTATGTGTGAATATTCTAGTTTCAACAAACTGCGCGCCGATTATTTGTCGGTCTTGAAACGCAGAATTCAAATTGAACCAAAATAGTAATATCATAATATTAAATTGATAATCAATTTAATAATAATAATGATGCTAACAAGCATCTATAAGATTCCCCCTCCCATCACGTCCCGAAAAATGTAAAGAATTTGTTGCGAAAAATATTACCTCAGCCAGGATTTTAACCTGGACCTCCCTACACTCCGGGCGGGCGTCGTAGCTAGTTAGACCACCGAGGCATGTGATAATATTTATTGCAACAACCGATAATGTTAAGGAAACGTATGTAACGGCCACGTATTTTAAACAATAACAATCGTGTAATGTATACTACAAATTAAAATCGAGAAGGGCTTAAACGGTCATAGCTGGATTTTTAGTGCTTAATAATATTTTATGTGTGAATATTCTAGTTTCAACAAACTGCGCGCCGATTATTTGTCGGTCTTGAAACGCAGAATTTAAATTGGACCACAGAATAGTAATATCACAATATTAAATTGATAATCAATTTAATAATAATAATGGTGCTAACAAGCATCTATAAGATTCCCCCTCCCATCCCATCCCGAAAACTGTAAAGAATTTGTTGCGAAAAATATTACCTCAACCAGGATTTTAACCTGGACCTCCCTACACTCCGGGCAGGCGTCGTAGCCAGTTAGACCACCGAGGCATGTGATAATACTTATTGCAACAACCGATGATGTTAAGAAAACGTATTCGTTTCATGTGACACCATTTTTCAGTTGAGGTGTATAAGAACCAGAAACTTTAATCTTCCTAAATTGCCAGTAAATAATTAACATGTAATAAATTGTACGACGCCCGCCCGGAGTGTAGGGAGGTCCAGGTTCAAATCCTGGCTGAGGTAATATTTTTTGCAATAATTTCTTTACAGTTTTCGGGGAAGGAAAGATCTTATAGATGCTTATTAGCATCAAAAATTATTACAATTCTGCTCGTTAAATTAACCAAAAACCCATGGTCGCTAACGTAGTAAGAATATTTCTAATTAATCAATTTAGCCAGTTGTCGTCGAATATAATTTACCTTCATTTGTTATCTATTTACTGGCGTAAGAGACTAGACGTTATTTGTAGTAAATTAATAAAGTTCATTAATTTACATTGAGAAATTGATCATATTCTACTTATTATTTTAAACAGAGATGTCTGCAAGCGACACCATTCTTGATTAAAATAGTAAATAGAATAAAATCAAATTACCATTAGATAATCTAATGTATAATCCGACCATATTCTACCTATTATTTTAAACAGGGATGTCTGTAAGCAACACCATGTCTGCAAGCAACACTATTCCTGTTTAAAATAGTAAATAGAATATAATTAGTTTACCATTAGATTACATTCAATTTCAATGTTAATTAAAATAAGAGCTTGAAATAAAGGACAAACGGTAGTTCCGGGACACCCTGTACATTAATGACAAATCAAAAATATCCAATATATAATAATAATACGATTTGAAAACTCATGTTTAACATGTTCGCATTTAGCTTATCACGTAAGTTAAATATACCTAATTTATCATTTTACAACGACATAATAATTTTTGTAATCATAAAATAATAAAAAAACATATAAATAAATGAAAATAAATAAACACAAATTTTCTCAAATCATACCAAAACGATTTAAAAAACCGCGTGGTGGTACGATTTAGGAAACATGATAAATTTTATAAAGATATTGATTTAATTTTTATAATAATTGTAATGTGTGTGTGTGTGTGTACATAAAATAGATATAAAATATTCTGTAATACTTTTATAAAAGCATTACAATACAGAATAAAGCTGCATTGTTAAATAATTTTGAGCTATATAAATTGATCCAAAATTACAACATAACACCAATTTTTTGTGCGTGTCTACACTGAGAGAAATGGTCTGATTACATAAACAAGACATATCAGATAGAATGCATTCTGGTGAAACAAAACAGAATTTCTGGTTGTCATGATTGGACTCAATTTTTTGTAATTAGAATGTTTGATAGACTTAACTATAAGGATTTGATTAATATTTTCCAGTTGGATTAATAAAACTTCTAGTTACAAAGGAACGTGCAACCAGAATTCTGGTTAACGTTACCCGCAGCGCAGTCTAGCAGTTTTATTATTGCGCGAGTTAGACGAACATTAACAAGAAATTCTGGTATATTTAACAGGAAGAAATTAATCACGCTCATCTGGTAATTCCTAAAAGAATTCTGATTCGTTCATTTTCCAACAGACATACTGGTTGAATCTAACAGAATTCCAATTAATGCAATCAGATTTTTTTTAGTGTATAACACGTACAAAATAAGATGTAATCTGGCAATTTTTATCTATATTTCTTATTGCTCATTTATTTTATATTTTGGTAATTATTTACAAAAAGACCGCATTCGCCAATGACCTTGACCTTGACATATGTTGTCAAGGTCACCTTCTGAGTAACCTTCAGAAGATTTTAGCCGGCGGTCATTGTTTGTTAAAAAGTTATTAACAAAAAAAGTTTTA
>NJRL01001693.1:0-15426 GCA_003063815.1 Aphaenogaster rudis
AAATCTTTGGCAAATCAAGAAATTTGTATATATTTTTTTTCTCATGAAATAAAGAATAAGTTTGAAGAATATATCTTTTAAAGGAAGATGTGTTTGAAAAAATTAAATGTTGGATAGATAAAAAGTTATTGACATTTCGACATTTTTGTCTTAAGGAAAATACCTTCCATGGGTTAACGATTTTATAAACGGAAAGCAGTGTTAGTTAGAAGTGAAGAAGATAAATTGGCGATCATCTGAATAGACGTATTATTTGTTAATGTTGAATATTCGAGATATCACATAGCATCTCATTAATTCTTGTCATTTTCAGATATAACAATTCTTGTTGCATAACTTGAGCTACATACTTAATTTCTTCCATTATGTATACATTTTATTATGTGTACACTAATAAATGCCGTGAGCTATCAAACATATGTCAGCTTCACAAGAATAATCGTAATACACACAATGCATGTAATGATGTTTTATTATTAATGAGCAGCCGCAGAACGGAATAAATGTTAAGGGGGATGAATATTAAATCGGCGAGTCTGCAAGCGACACGAAGCATTTATCAGTGTCGTGTATTATTCCGTGAATCCTGGGGATTTCGTATGAAATTACAATATAACGCCGAGGATAAAAGTAAATGTCAATGATGTGGATAACCGTATTGGCGGTATAATCAGATGTTAACGCTCGCGTACGAATCGCAATAAAACGATAAATATCGGCAATCCCCCGCTCGTTTGTTTATTTTTTATTAATCTGAGCGACGGAATAGTGCATTCCCGAAGAGAGATATGAAAATGCTGGCCACTTAAGCGAGAGGACACGCGGCACGTGCTGCTATTTAAATAACGCGTCGCGGGTGTTCCCGTCACGATGTTTCAGGTTTCTAATGTGGGCCAAACTTGAAGCATCAAGGCAAACTGGTCTTCGCTCGTGGCTTCTCTCTATGTGGGCTGGACATTAAAGTACGTCCCTATCCAAAAATGGAAATCGAATAACGGTACGGAGACCACGGGAGAAGAATAGTCAGTTTAAGGTGAGCGAGATGTAACTCCAATCTCCTTCTTAATGTATTTTTATACATACTGCAGAAACGATATTAGAATTGTGGGAAAACAATTTTTCTAATGTATGTTCTTTCGCCTCGCGCTGAAAACACGCTGTGAGTTGAATAAATAATCAGAAGAGATCAGAAGAACCGAGTAAGCTTGAAACTTGCACTTTTCGTTACTTGCGCGAAAGTAAAGTTGAGAGAATTGCAACGGCTCCCATCTAATGTATGTTTTTGCTAAACATGAATATATTTTATCAAAAATAAAAAATATACGAGACAAAGAAACAGGCATTTATATACATTATACTGACTTAAATCCACCATTATGTTTAAAGTGATGCATAAAAAGTTCATCCATTATTTTAATTAAAAAATTACGGTTAACGGGAATAAATGCGAAGAAAAATATCACGTTGTTTTTCATTCCTTCTTCTTGTAAAAACAAGTGCTGTATAACGTTATTCATCGGCCCTATCAAAAACGCAATGAACTTATAGTTAATAAACACTGTTAATTCCTCTGGGTCATTTTTAACTATTCTATAGGTCGCCACTGTTCCTACTCAATATGTTGTTAATTTCGACACCTTGTTTTAATTAAATTAACGACAAATGTACGTCATTTTGACACACACATGGTTAAATGTTAACCAATGTTTTAGTTAAAGTGACGACATATTGGGTAGGAGCAGTGGCGACCTATAGAATAGTTCAAAATGACCCAAAGGAATTAATAGTGAAGCTGAGAATATTTTTGATAATTAAATTATTTGCTAAAATCAGAAATAAATAATAGATCTACGTAACGTCATGTTCTGTATTCTAACACACTGCATTCTACATACGGTTTGCACAAGTGACAAATTAAAACTTTTCCTTTTTGTCAAAATTCGAATTTAGCGAGTCGAATATGTGATTTACACATTGGGCGCGAAACATACATCAAAAAATGCAGCAAAAGTCAGGAGTTAAGTTACGTTTATCTGTCTCAGTAAGTTTAAAATTCTATCATGTGTAGCGCGGAAAAAATATTTCCTCATGATCGATATTGAACCAAGTACTTCTGTGAGAAACTGTACCGCCACACACACACACAATTGAACGTTTAATCACGGCGTTAAATTAATAAATAAAATTATAATATCCAGTACTTTACTTCAGTCTAGTACTTGCGTCGCCCGAAATCTGCGTTATAAATAGGAAATATTCCGAGATGTGTAAATATAGCAATCCGCGCCACTTCGCGCTCCGAGTGCAACATAACGTTATTACGTTATGTTGTACTCACAATCAGTTACGCGTAATCAGTGCGGATAATAAACGGAGGCAACAAATTGTGCTGCAGTCGCAGTTTCAACGCATGTCTCATCAGTTACCGCTGCATTGAGTTAACGCGACTAATTGTACGTATAACAACACGCGAGCGCGTCGCGGGCTTACATTACGCGGTGCTTATGCAACTTACGTAATTGCTCATGTCTGAAATTCCAGTCTTATTCGATCGTATTTACATCCGAGAACGCTCTCAACGAGAGAGTCCGTTGAAATCGAAAAGTTAAATTATCTTCACGACTTTAACTTCCTTAGAAAATCAAGCTCGAAATTGTTATAACAGTCTTCGACCTCTTTTTACAAGAAGTCTGTACATTACGAAACTTATTATAACAATTATTAACATAGAGTATAACAATCATTTACACAATGTGTAGAATAATTTTCCAAATAGGTTGCTGCGCAATTTTTGTATCGCGTTTTACAAATATATGCTTCAGGAAACCGTGGCTGTAAAGTCTTCCCGTTCACTGGACCAAAGTGATTGATGTAGATTTTAAGGATCCACTTACGTTTCGCTACCAGCGACGTCGGTGCATCTACATTCGTATAAGCTACAAGATGCGAGATACAGGACGTCGCAGCGTCTTTCGCCGGCAGTTGGGATAATTATAGGCGCGGATGCATAATTCCGCGCGCGCGTTAAGCTTATGTTCATCTGTCACGCTCCGAAAAGGTTCACTGCACCCGGATCTACCGTGGCATCGACTGATATCGTCGCGTTCTAATATAGTTAACGTGAATAGAGACGTTTCTGCCTTCACTTATATCTATAATGATGATAATTGACAAGAACAATTTTTGTCATAAAACTTATAGAACTTCTGATATCTTATAGAAATCTTATAAAACTTTAAGAAATACGAGTTATGTTTATCATTCATAAAATAAAAAGCTATTAAATTATTTATAAAAGTTTGTATTTAATTAATTCCATAGAATAATTAATTTTTAATATTTTTTTACTTGCATAACTCATATCATACTGTTATATTTGAATCTGTTATATTTTTGGAAAATGTCTAAATCATCTCGTTGTCTGCTTCATAATTCTATTTTATCGACTAAATCGTTTACCAAACTTCCTTTGCAGAAAAAAGATTTCATTCGTCAAAATGTCCGACGCGAGGAAAAATTATTTCTATGTCACTATTTTCTCACTATTATGTAAAATGCAGCAACAAACACAATATCAAAATATTGTGCTAACAATTCATAAGCTTTTCATATCAATGTGCTCGTATCTGTTGCAAAAACATAAAAACATTTGCTCGAAATTTCGCGCATACAAAATTTAGGAAGTCAATATAAAACAATTTGTTATAAGCTTTTATAATCAATAAATCGCCTTGCAAAAATTGAATGGAAATTTATAATCTTCTTAACAAACAAACCAATAAAAAACTTTTAATAAAACAACGAATAAAAATTTATTACCTAAAAATTTTTTAAAATAAGTAATTAGGGTTAAAATTTAAATGTATTACACACACGTTACTATCGATAAATAAATAAACAAAACTTTTCTCAATGTTAATTTATGTAAATAACAGCTTGCAAGAATCGATTTTCGTCTGCCAATCTCAATGAGTTTCCCATAATTTTGGTAAATGCTATTGCGAGAATTTTTTGCAAATCTTGAGCCAATAATGAATAGTTTCTATCGCATCGCACGTGATGATACTTATTTGCAAATTGGTTCGACAGTCCAGGCTGTCAAAACGCAGGAACGCGAGAAGTGTTTCTGCGAGCAGGACGCGTGTGCCGGAAGCTCACGGCTTTTTGAGGATCGCGAGCGCAGCTAAATAGCCAATTCACCGCTTTGTCGTGGACGAGGCCCACGCCACAAGGCGCGTTTCAAATGCAAATACAGGGACTGCCGCGCGCACAAACCGACCAGCTTAACTGCTCCGTCGGCGGCAGTAAAGTTTGAGCCCAATAAAAAGAGGAAAGGCAATTTCCTACTCGCCCGCGGTGCTCGCGGAAGCGGAATTTCATAAACATGGAGAAAAAAATGGAGGAAATGTAAACTGGCAGTCGTACACGAGCGCGTACGAGGGAAATTATGATGCTTGACGAAACGCCGAGTCCGCACGCTTGACAATTTTTGACGAATTTTGAGAACGACGATAAGAGCAATAAAAAAATGTTAAGTATAATAGGTCTGACGAACTTGTGACAATTCTTGATTTATTTGTTAATTGTTAGATTGTCATTACTATTTTTAGTAAATGGAAATAATTATTAAATCACAAAGTGCAAATCTTTTCAATAATTTATATTATTTATTTATAGATTCACACACATTGCATTAAACTCAAATTAGATAAATTCAATTATTCCATACTAATCGTTAGATATTTCAAATGTAAATTATGAAATCTTACGTACATTTCACCAGAGATCAACGCACACCGATTTTTTTATTCTAGAAATTGAGACTCAATAACGATTAAAATAGATGAAATATTTTGTTTGCCTGGCTTTGGCGTTGTCGATTTAACAGAGAAATATCGCCCGTATCTCGTATTTGCACGCAGGGACAAGATATACTATTCCGAGATCAACTATTTTGCCGCAATAAATGAGAAAATTCTGATATATTTGTGAATTTGCAAGTTTTGTCTTCGTATTTAATGCAATTTGCAGTATACAACAATTTATTGAATGACGAAAATATTACTCGAAATAAAACGACAGACTCCGCAATAATAAATCTGTCTTGTTCATTAAATGAATTTTTATAGATGAATTTCAATTATTAATATTGTAAAATGATAAATTTTCGATTTTTTAGTTGGGTTCTTATAATAATAATTAACTTTTAATTATCATTATTATGAGAAATTTTTTACTGTTTTCTATAATTTTTCGCTCGTTAAAACGTTCATTGAATAAATTTCGGTAATAAAGAATATGTAAACAACATTGAATATGAGAAAATAATAAACAAATGTACGAATTAAAACGTACTGCAAGTTTAAACATACGAGATATATGAAAATATGGTGCATTTACATTTTATAAATATTATTTCGCAGTCAATTCATAACGGAGTTCTCTCTTTTCGAGATAATTTTATGATATCGCGTTGAACAAATAAAGGTAAATTAAAAGGACGCAATTAAAAATTAATCGGTTATATGTACGATCAGTTTTACCATTACCCACAACTTTTAATTTCTTTAAACATGACGAAATTCCACATTCTACGTAATAGATTGAAAGAGAATAAAAAAAAATTGGGAATCAAATTAATTTTTGCCAACTTGGTTTTGGTCCATTTCTGTAACGAGTTGAAACTAACGAAATGCAAATTTCTATTAATCCCTCTCAAACCTCGCGAATCGCTTCCGTTATATCGAACTTATAGGCCGGTATTCGTAGTCTGTTCTTATTCTAAGACCGTCTTAAGTAATATCTTAAGATGCTAATACAGCTCTGTGATTGGCTTATGACATCTTAAAATTGTACTTAAGATGGTCTTAAATATAAGATCCGACTATGAATACCGGGTTTAGTCTTTGTAACTACAATTAGAACTGTATTAAATCTAGTAATTTTAAAAAACGTCAATTTTTCGTTTATTGCAAATTGCAAAATATTTATATAATTTATATAATAATCTTTTCAATTTAGCATTAATTTAATCTTGTTATATGAATATTTTATTAAAAACAAAAACGTTAAACATTTATTTTTATAGGTGGATAAACATTCGTTTTAAAGCAGTTAAATATTTTTTCGCCAATATTTGTCATATATTTTCGGCGTTAAAAAGTTAAAATTTTCCGATTGCGCATTCGGATGCAAAATTAATTGCAGTCAGAGTAATGCGTTGTCGGGGAAATCAGCCCTGAATCGTCATTTAAAATCAGTTCCGGTGACAAAAGCGACGCAGAATTATTTCCGATGCATCCGATACATTATCGTAAAACCGCTACCAGATCGTTTGACCTATCATGTTACATTATATGGTTGGATTCGAAATGGTCCATCGGAACGCAGCGCAACTGCAGAACGGAATGTCACTAGATAGGAATAGCGTGTCGCTGTCAAATCGGCTTACACAGTTCCGCATGTACTACACGCACAGCGTTCGTCGCTATTTTCCAGGAGGAAAAAAAATTACAAAACGTAAAAACAAACGAATGACAAGCCGCTTCGAAAGTAGGGGTGACGGGCGACATTTTCTTTCATCCCCCGCCGGCCAAAGAGAATTGGAGTGGAAACGAAATAGGCGGAGTGACGCAAGGGTTAAAGAGGGTTAATCCATCACGGTTACTGTTAAGGCACGTAATGCACGTTTGCATAAAAACGAAACGGAATGCGCGGGTATACGTGCCGTGCACGTACGATACGCGCGCCTCTTCACACTCGCGTATAGTGAACCATCGTGACTTTTACAAGCATGACCCATCGCGATGTTTTCTGCTCGGCCGAGTTTTTTATTCGCATCCGCTGCATATGCGGAATTTTATGCGATGATACATAACCGACTCCAAAGTCTGAATATTTAGAAAAGCTCATTTAAACAAAGCATTATGAATAATTGAAAAAAACGTTTATCGGATATAAAAGTTAATTGCTAAAGTGATAGCGTGTATGATATTATGCAGATATTATTTTATACCGACAGTCGCGTGTACCCGTACAAAAGATTTGATATCAAAAAGTAGCATCAACTAGTGTAATATCGAATATAATTATTGTACTTTTTAAAAATAGTTTCGGTATTACATGATGCATGTAATTTCACTATTCTGCCCCGGATTCTGTTGCAAATTTTAAACTGTATAAAGCGGTCTTAAGAAATATCAAATCGAGCTCACATAATGCAGCGCAAGTTGCATTCGTAATACTAAATTAAAAAACGCAGAAAATATTCGATATAAAAATATTTTACAAACCATTTTGGCCAGATTAAATTTTATTATTTATAACGACGACAACAATGACGTTTCTCAAAATGATATTTCAATATTGGAACTTCGCATCGTAATATTTTCGCTCCTGGAGCACGTAGAGGAAAAATATATATAAACATATCTTTCTTATATAATTCAAATTTAAGCTATTGATTGCGTCTAATAAAAACTCGATCGATTCAGCCGTTTCTGAGATTCGATAATCTCGGGAACTTGCCGGTTCGCGCATATGTAGATGCACAGGGCGCGACGCGTATATTTGGCGCGAGACACTACCGTATCTCTTGATGAATTTGTATCAATTACGACGAAATTAATATTATCTTAATTAGAACAAAAATGTTTACAAAATGTAAAAGCACCATTTATGTCGGAAAATTCGTTATATAATCCAGGCGCGGTGGCTCTTAAAACAATGTTTGATGAATTCATTAAAGTATGAATTAATAATAGATTGCATAATTCCTGCGCACATATCTCTGTCCATTCACACACGCGAATTCATAACGTTGATTTTACATAGATTTTACTCCAAGCGTATTTTTTTTTATTTTCCTACCCTCGCATTCGCGGCTGTCATGTAAACGGAATTTTTACATCACCCGACTTTTGCGCGGACATTTCGTACTAATCCAGACGCTACGTAAATATTTTTCTCATAAAAATGCGGAAAGTCCTTCGCAAATTGCGAGCACCCGAAAAATGTACTTTGCATGCGCTTAGTAATAACTATGTATAATATAATAACTTATTACGCAGAAAAATATAATAATGACGGCAAAGGTAGCAGAAAGCATATTCCATCCTAATGAAAAAGTGCCTAGTAATAAAAAGAGCACAAGCAAAATTCTTTTTAAGTTTGCAGCTGCGTATAAACTAAATAAAAAATTTTGTAAATGTATAACTGATCATTTTTTATTTTATCAGAATCGTATTTAAAGATCTTGTTTTACAGCAACGTAGTATCACGCCGCCAAATCATCCGGCCTCATATTTGCTTTCGCACATAAACTCGATTTTCGCATAACCAAACAGTTAAAGTTTGTTTAAGTTATAATGAGAGTAGCACGTACACCCATACACACAAATTTCATCCGCTCAAAATTTTAAAGATATTGAACAAACCCCCCAACAAGTCTATGAGATATAATATGTGTTAACTATAATTTTAGATGAGAGTTAACTATAATTTCAGTTGAGAGTTTTATTAAGAGTTTTCGCCGTTATAGCTAATATCTATTCTTAATTGTTAATTCTCAATATATCAGTCATTTTTTAGCAACATCTTATACAAAAATTACTGGGCCAAGTGACACTTGGTTTCGACAGTTTTATAATCGACAATTTAAATAATAAAAAACGCGTTCTATTTGACTCATCACTAATTACACAAGCACAGCAACTGTTCACTGCTTTTCTAGATTAACGAATTCTTTTTTTATAGTAGTCATTATCAGAGCTCTCGATGTAATTTTCTTTTACGGGCATAATATAAATCCGTATAATTTAACAAAAGGTGCGCGTCAGTCGATTATACGTTTGTGTTTTATATTTAGACTTTGACATAAAAAGGATGCTTAAAATTACTGCTGCAAGAAAAAAGCTGTAATTTCAAATATGTGTCTCAATTATCATATTATTATTACACCATATTATTATATGTATCTCAGTAGAAAAAATATTCCACATGGAATATGTTCGTAGTGACGAAAAATAGTGCGGCGGAATGGAAAATATTTTATTCATTAATCTTTAAATCCAACGTGAAATTGTATATTTTTACCGGGTGCATATATATTTATGTTTTTTTTTATTTTACAAACACAGACAAAAAGGAATTATTTTGTTGAAAAATAAAAAAAAGTGCTGCGCGTTTTCGCATTTCCCATGCACGAGGTAAAACGGTGGGAAAACGGTTGAAAAACACATGCGAAATCAGTGGCTCTCTTATCGTCTTGTCGTCATTTCATCCCTCTTCGTCATTTCGCGGTGGTGTTTGTTCAGCCGCTAAATGGCATCCACCTTCCCTCTTGATAAATCCTCTCCGCTTTCTCCGCCCGCTGCTTTTCGTCTGCTGCGGCAGCGCGCTCTCATTTGCGGCTGTTATCTGTGTGTGCGATATCTGTGATCATGTGACGGCTCTTAATGCACGCGTTTTAGCTTTCAGCAAAACGTTCAGCATTAATTGCCAGAGATAATAATATTCATAACGAAGACGAGCACCGTCATATATTTCGCACATAACATATCTCCCTTAAATATTTAAATATTTCAAATGCTCCTATTAACAACCGTCAATTTTTCCGATAATAACGCTTTCAAAATATTTTATATTTCTGTAAAATGCTTAGTAAGCTTTATATATCTGTATATATATCTTTCTCTTGAGGCGGCAGTGTGGTCTAGTGGTAGAGCGCCAGACTCGTAATCTGTAATACCAGATTTGAGTCCACTAGATCAGGTAAACATGGATATTATTATTTTCCGACACTGCGCTACCTGCCGGGAAGAGGATTCCCGGTAGATAAAACTGGGCTCCGTCTTTCGGAAGAGACGTTAACATGTTGGTCCAAACGGGCAAAGAGTAGGAGTTGATAGGAAAGGATGAGAAGGGAGAAAATGCAAACCCCATTGGGGACGCAGTATAATTCCATATATCTTTCTCTTATAACTAATCGTGATTTATGAAAATCAAATATTCAGCAATTCAACTTTTTTGAGTTCAGTAAAAAAAAATTTTATATCGCATCTACGTATTGTTGTACAAAATTATACGCGCGTATAATTAAACTTTCTGCGCATCTTATTGTTAGTCAATTAGTCATCAGGGATAGGGTTTAGTAATAAAACAGAATAAGTCGCAAGAGTTAATAAAGTTGCTCCATATAATAAAATTTCGCGCAATTCCATACAGATCAAATCGTGGAAGAACTTTTATGAGTGTATCTTTCGTAAAATCTAAGCAAAGATTTTATATTCAAAGATTTTATATTCAGCTGACAGCCATATTTCTCCTCGTAATTTGCGTAGACACGCTCTTATTATACGAGCATCACTTTTTTTGTTCTGCCAGCGAGGACAGCCACGCCACGTACGCAAGGTCGCCTCTCGGGAATGTCCTTATTACTCTCGACGTCGCCGAGTGCACGCGCATACTTCATCTCTCTTTTTCCCTACCTTACCCCATCTCTTTCCCGCTCGTTCCTTTTTTTTCAATTTTTCTCCAATCGATGCGACGCGATGCGACGCGATCGACTATGCTACCTATCACCCAGACGTCGGACGCAACTTCGAAGACTTTCGCGAGACTTCCGAAGCGTTATTTCGGTGTGTCATCCAGTATATCTTCGTATCGGTTAAACTTTAAATAATAGAACGCCATACTGCGTGAGCTGAATCTTACATTGAAAATAAAATAGGTCGGAAATATCTCTCTCTTATAATTTACTAATGGCATTAGATAGAAAAGTGTGCAAATTAGAAACTTGCACATTGCTTCCTCATGATTTTAGTTCGCCTAACCACGCTCCTCTTCAGAGCCAGATTGTTTTTAATTTAAAGTCAAATTATTAGTAGCATATATACATTGGCTTCCTAGAGGAAGCTGTTTGAGCGAAATAAAATGTGGAGTTAGCATTCAACGCTCAAGAAGCTTCCTCTATGAGGAAGCCAATCTATATATGCTACTAATAATTTGACTTTAAATTAAAAACAATCTGGCTCTGAAGAGGAGTGTGGTTAAGCGAACTAAAATCATGAGGAAGCAATGTGCAAGTTTCTAATTTGCACACTTTTTTTATTTTGCCGCTGCCAATGTGTTCAGAATGTTCTAAAACGTCGAAAAATCACAATTTTAAAAAATGTCCGTATGTGTGTATGTCTGTATGTGCCAAATTTTCCGAAATTTCTATAACTCCAGAACTAATCAACCAAATCGTATCGAATTATATATGAAATAGGGGTAGAAAAGACTGAAGAATATAATAGAATTAGAAAAGTTGCCAATAATTAATACTAAATTGTCAAAAAACATCAATTTGTGAAAAGTCTCAATTATTGAGACTCAATTATTGAGATGTAGCCCTTAAAGGTTAAAATTTTTAAATATTGGCAATTTTTCAAATTCTATTGTATTCTTCAGTCTTTTCTACCCCTATTTCATATAAAATTCGATACGATTTGGTTGATTAGTTCTGAAGTTATAGAAATTTCGGGAAATTTGGCACATATTCACATACACACATACGGACATTTTTAAAAATTGTGATTTTTCGACGTTTTAGAACATTCTAAACACATTGGCAGCGGCAAAAAAAAATTTTTTTATGCGAAAACAAAGCTTCCTCTACACGGAGAGAATTTTTCGTTATATTTTGCCGCAAAATTCACTACAAATTTTACTATGTTTGGTAATAAGCTTGGAACAACTTGGCAACCTGTCAAATATTATTGGTAACGAAAGGAATTTCTGAAATATGGAAGAAAACATTTTATAAACAATATAATAAAAATTACCAAGCAGATTGTAACACCCGACACGAAAATAACCGAGAATCATCGGACTTAGCCAATAAATTACCATGCTGCATGGTAAAATTATCATGAGCGACTAAGTCAGATTGAAAATATTATGCTGTATTGTAAAATTTATATAAGATATTTTACATGTTTAGCACTACTTGGCATCTATTCAATTTAAAACAATAAAGAATCATAAGATTTTAACATATTTTAAAATTATGGAAATTTTACTATGTATTTTAGTAAAATTAATCAAATATATTTTATATTTTATTGTGATAGATATTAATATTTTTTATTGTGGTAGATATTAATCAAAGAAAATTGCATAAAAATCTTCGAAATACCATGTCTGTCTCTTATACACATCTAGATGTGTATAAGAGACAGAGATGTGTATAAGAGACAGGACGAGCACCGTCATATATTTCGCACATAACATATCTCCCTTAAATATTTTAATATTTCAAATGCTCCTATTAACAACCGTCAATTTTTCCGATAATAACGCTTTCAAAATATTTTATATTTCTGTAAAATGCTTAGTAAGCTTTATATATCTGTATATATATCTTTCTCTTGAGGCGGCAGTGTGGTCTAGTGGTAGAGCGCCAGACTCGTAATCTGTAATACCAGATTTGAGTCCACTAGATCAGGTAAACATGGATATTATTATTTTCCGACACTGCGCTCCCTGCCGGGAAGAGGATTCCCGGTAGATAAAACTGGGCTCCGTCTTTCGGAAGAGACGTTAACATGTTGGTCCAAACGGGCAAAGAGTAGGAGTTGATAGGAAAGGATGAGAAGGGAGAAAATGCAAACCCCATTGGGGACGCAGTATAATTCCATATATCTTTCTCTTATAACTAATCGTGATTTATGAAAATCAAATATTCAGCAATTCAACTTTTTTGAGTTCAGTAAAAAAAAAATTTTATATCGCATCTACGTATTGTTGTACAACTGTCTCTTATACACATCTAGATGTGTATAAGAGACAGATTGTAAAATTTATATAAGATATTTTACATGTTTAGCACTACTTGGCATCTATTCAATTTAAAACAATAAAGAATCATAAGATTTTAACATATTTTAAAATTATGGAAATTTTACTATGTATTTTAGTAAAATTAATCAAATATATTTTATATTTTATTGTGATAGATATTAATATTTTTTATTGTGGTAGATATTAATCAAAGAAAATTGCATAAAAATCTTCGAAATACCGTGTTGTCCCATGACTACCATGATTTTCAGGGTAAATTTTAAGAGAAAATTCTCTCTGTGTATGAGGAAGCAAAAGAAAACAAAAAATTCGTCGCGGAACGCTGGCGCAAGAAGTCGTATCGTTTTCATAAACTTCTGTTTGCCGTCGCCACCCCCGCGAGATTCTCGGCAACGTTCCCCGTTCGCGGCGAGCGAAGCCGCATTTGAACTTTGTGATATCGCTCGTATCGATCGTACCCAGCAGCTGGGAAACTTTGTTACCGGCTCTGTCAGCGCGTATCCGTTCCGCGGTGTACGCTAAGGCGACATTATGCCCGATTCATATGCCTCGTCACGTTTCTCCTTTTCTATATGTCCTGCGACCCGACCGCGCGCGCGACAGCTTCCTCTTTCCCCCTCGGGTACGCCTTCCGCAGTTCAACTCTCTGCACGAGTCCCCGTTTCTGTCGCGTGGATACGCGCAGGAGATCGAAATTCAAACGCGGGTATAATGGGGCGATTTCGCCTTGAAACGTCGAGTGGAAATTCTCCTTCCGCCGGATATTGCACGGCGGCCGATTGATCATCTTTCGGAAAACGGGGACGCGATTGAAAGAGCAACTTTTCCTGATGCCAGGCTCAAAAGCGCCTGTAGCGCGTGCTTTAAGGGCTGTTTGTGCTGAAGCAGCAAAGGACGACTATGCGTTTCATACATTTTTCAATGCATGAAATGGGTAGACGCGATCGTTGACGTTTGATCGTTCAATGGTGACGACGATCGGGCGAAATCTGGATTTTCTGAATAACTATATTACTACCAGATTAAAAATTATACACCGAATAGACGAGAAATATATTCCCCGCGGGAAATAATTCCTCAACGTGTTTATCTCTATTCATCCTGTCCGTGTTTTGTGCTGTTTTCCAATTTATATATTTGAATAATTATAACGTACGCTTAAATTAATGATAATTTATATATTTAGGTTGCATATCCAGGCGTTATATGATCCGTAATTAACGTAAGATAATTGATACGTGATATTTGATGATATTACAGGAAATTCCTCCGCTAATTCGTGACGTGATAATGTTCTCACCTCACATTACATTATCTTACCGGATACAGATTACTGCCACGATTTTTATGACGTTATAATTGCGGAACGCTAGCGCGGTCCAACTTTAATTTCACCGCGCGCGTGTCCATTGTCAGCAAACTGCGAGCCATCAGTTTGATTGCATTAATCCCGAAATTGCCGCGTCCGCCACGTCCGGATGCTATTTGTCGGATAACGGGTTTATGCGCGACGTGTCGCGTGTGATTTAGCTATAATCCGAATCGCGTCTCATCCGCGAGATCTTCCCGCCGGGAATATGTCATTACCGGATGTGTCTATAGAGATTCGGAATATATGCCCCAAAAATTTTGCGCGGCGCAACTCTGAAACGCGCGAATTCTTCTTCTAAATTCGCGCTCCTCTACCGAGATATTTCTACGCGTTCAGCCTTGTAACATTAAATTAACAACGTACAGGCTGTCACACAGGTGCCGCAAAATAACAAGGATTCGACAATAACACGATAACAATTGAAGTGCCGATGGGGTATTACGCATGATTCTGTATTTGTATTTGACATAATCGCATTATGCCGCATAGAACGTTTTGCAATTCACCGTCGTATCGCCGGCAATACGCCACGAAATTAGCCGAGCGCCAACATTAATCTATCCGCCCTGTGAAAATCATGATATCAAACATTAACAAGTCTGACGGCTCTTTTAACAGCGAGTGCTTTCGACGCGCGTTACGCTCCAAATGAATGACACGCTAAAATGAAAGTTCGGTCATTCCCGTTCGCCTTTTATTCGCGCGTGCAGCGTGATCAATATCGGGTAATACGTTTCCGTAGCGCGCGGATTTTTATATTGAAAGCGATATTGCGATCATTATACGAGACAGCGAGATATTAATGGTGGTAATGCCGTTTGTTCCCACGTAGGCATTCACAAATGTAATTAACGAAAGATACAAAATTTCAGCGTGTATGCTTTACATTAATTAATTCGCGGATCAGTTCAATTAGATGTATCAACTGCAAACGACTGCCGAATGTTACATCAACTTTCACAGCTTATGTATTAGCTTTAACAATCAATATTAACCCTAGAAGGCAAATGTGGGTTCCTTGTCACCCCAAACGAAATTCAAACTACGCTTCTGAAGTAGTCAGGTATACTTTGGACCCATACCATAATTAAAAAAACAACATCTTATATACATCATCGTTTTCCTCATTAAAAAACGAAAAAATGCATTATTTAACTATTAATTTTCTGCTGATAGAAAGGATTGAGACACCCGAGAAGTTTGGGGTGCCG
>NJRL01001693.1:16826-38352 GCA_003063815.1 Aphaenogaster rudis
TCTTGATGTAATCCGCGTATCATACCGTTCCCGTTTTGTAAATACAGGCTGCAGAACTTTTATATGAAGCAAATGTGTCATATGTATGACAGCTCCATCGGTAAAAAATATCCAAATTTCTAAAATTTTTTAAATTTCCGGCATAAAGTCGGACGCTATGTTTTGTATTGGAGTACATACTTTAATTATGGGGAAAAGGATTTCTAAATCTGTAAAACCAATACAACAGAAACGTGTAGAAAAAATATCGCGTTTGGCCGATAATACAGACCGATACAGGATCGCCTTAAAAGGCAAATAAGATTTGTGCGTCTTTTTCGATGACAAACTAACTGTTTGAGGCTACTTGAGCATTTGCAGACGTTTCTTTACTCTCAAGTCTTCAATTCTCGCGAATCTATTCTTACGATTTGATGCGCATACACAAATTTACGCATTTCATCACAGAGATGTCTGAAGTGGAAACCAGAAACAAAACAGCAATTCCTCGATCCCGTCGGCGAAACCATTACAAAAGGATTTTGCCCTTTGAATCTGTCTTTAAGCCTACTCGAGTATACGTAGACGACATCCCCGATTTTAGCAGATTAATTTACGTGTTCCTGACGCGCGACTTTGGCCTTCCAATTTTAGACGGAGAACAGTACCCGTTTTTGACTTAATCTTCCCTCCCTACGACTACTCTCCGGGAGAGCACAAATCGCCGGGAGTGGTATTCGTTTAATTAGTTACGCAAGCAAAGACCTGCTATCGGCATAAATTAATTATTACTTGAAATTAGCGAATTATTAAATTTAAAGGAATGTTAAGGAGCCCCTCATTTAGTTATCTTATCGTTGCGAGATACTGGTTCGTTTTCGTTCCGTCTGAATATAAGATTTTTAGATACGAAAAATCTTATAAAAATTTCACGTGAGTACTAGTATTGATCGTAACGAGATATATAAAACATGTTGTTACACGAAACAGTCTCATATCTAACACGAGTCATACGAAATACCCAGCAACGAATCACGCGAAGGACACTTTTTCCACTCCAACCCTTATTTTGTTACTTTACTTGCACCGATAAACCCGTCGCGCCGAGTTACCACCAACCCCCTTTTTCCTTCCAACGAACGCGAACAACTCTCCCCGACCGACATCCGACATCTCTCCTCGTAATAAACATCGAACGGCAGCCGCAGGGAAATGTCGGCAAATCGCAGCCGGGGGTCGCGCGTGCATAGGTAACAATGGTTGGCGGTGGACAAAGGAATCCACTATCAATAGGGCGACCCTTCCGTCCGTCTGACAATTAACCCCATCGAATTCTCGGTTCCCCGCTTTCTTGAAAACCAACGCGCGCCTCTCACCTCGAGAGGGCTGCTCGCCCTCCAACAATGAAGAAATATTTTTAGCCGATTTCCAGTTTCGAATAAACGCGCACGTCAGTTTTCTGTGGTTATAGAAATCTTTTTTTACACCTCTCGATTTGCCCCCTTCTCATCTTGTGAAAAGTTAATTCTACAGAAGAAGAAACAATTGCATAAGATTAATCTTCTCGCGGAAGAAGATTGATTTCAGTTAAATTAATTATCACGTTTAATAATTTTAATTATCACGTTTAATAATTTAATTAAAATCTTATTACGCAATTTCATCTACGCGCTTCGAAAAAACGTTTCCACGAGAAACTTAAAGCTAATCTACAATGTGCTCTTTGCTTCCTGTTTCTTGCTCTTTGCCTCTTGCTTCTTTACTTTTCCACGCATTGTTTTACCGACAATCGTGTTTCTTGTCTCTTCCAAAGTTCGTCAACTTTTTTCTTGGATGACAGAACGGACAACATCGCATTACGCGACCTAACCAAAAATTGACAAAATGCAAAAAGTAAGAAACAGAAAGCAAAGAGCACATTGTAGATTAGCCTTTAAAGAATATACGTTTTATATATTTCGAATCAGCGATTGCGGCACGTTTGCTAATATATAATATCCTACTACGCAGACAATGGATTTCGATATCAATAGGCGAATACGCAGCCCCTTATCTGCTCGATAATTAACCTCTGGGGTAGGGGCCAAGGGGACTGGTTCGACTCGAGCGTGGAGTTCGCGTGAGACGATTTATAATGGCGTGTTTTAACTATGCCGAGAACTCTGTCTTCCTATTAAAGATCTAGCATTATCAGATTACGCATCACTTAACTGTACTTCCGATTGCGTCCAAAAAGTCTGAATAAAGTAAATGTTGTTCAGACTTATATTGCGAAGCTCGTTTAAAATTCGCAGGTGTTACCTGTGCATCTGCAAGGATGCGCCGCATCAAGGCCAAGGTGGGGTGCGTTGTGAGGTCATCTTGAAGAGCAAGCGCCTCGCCTTCCTTGTTCAAACGATTCAAAGTCTTCAGAGCTGCAATCAGAAGAAAGATCAATTGCAAATGAACCATGGGCTGTAACAGCAAAAATTGTTATTGCATATCCATTAGTTCATAGAAAAGTCTAAAAGCTTTAAGATACGTTTCTCTAGGAAACGTCCGACAAAGAGAGATGTTCTTCACATCGACATTATAGTGTTTTACAGCTCATTCGGGACTCGTAATGTGCGATTCGGCGATAAGTGACCGAGCTTTGCGGAAATTGTTGGCACGTGAAGGGTACTCGGCGGGTATGTGCGCCATTGGGTCGCGTTAATCCTTTCATCCGAGACATGCGAGGAGTCAGAGAATTCCCGAGCCCGGGAGCCCACCATCGCCCAAGATGGCCGGTCTCCCGGCTCGTTCGTCTCGTATTATCTTCACCCGGCCGGTGGTTCGAACGGCGGGATAATTGAATTCCCGTGGTGGTCGGTGGTCGTGGCGCGAAGGTGGAAAGGCCCGAGGGTTGCCAAACTGTTATCGACAAGTTCGTGAGAAGAGCTCGTTTCGCAAAGGTGGCCGAGTAAGCTCAGGGTAGACATGCGCCCTCGACACTTCCACCGATATCGCGCAGAGGCTATGTGTACTTTGTGTAGAACTTTAAAAAAATGAAAGTACGTGATATTGTACTTAAACTCATCTTTCGAAACCATATAAAATTACAAGTGTAAGCTTATGAATTGCATTCGCGCTACGCAACTCGTAAGCTTAACAGAATTGGCAGGAGAATTTTGTTTCAAAGGTTTCTGTTGCTTTTATAAAACCGCCGTCATCAAAGGAAAATGGTAACTGTATCCTGATAAGCGATGAGCCTTCCCTGCGGTGGAATTATAATACCGGATAATACATTCCGAAACTCTCCGCGCGAGCTTAAACGCAAATTTAGCGAGATGCATATGCAGTCGGCAATGCGATGTCGGCTTTGATGTGGCGTAAGCAAAATTCGAGGCGGATCCGTAAACCGCGCGACTGAGATGTATATTATAACGAGTCTCGTCAAAAATGCATTTTGACTTTGAGCGGGAGTGGGATACGGCGGCACACGACGAGGAGACACGGTTTTCAAATTAGCACGATTAACGCTACATTAAGCAGTGCGACCGAAAATTGTTGGTTTAAAATCTCGCGAATTCGTCGGAAAATAAATCGCCCGAAGCCAGTCGTCAGCTAGGCGAGAGCGTATAATTGTATTAATGGCACGTTTTGCGCTGCCACGCACCGCTGCTACTTGGTGATAATGACGTTTACCAAGACGTTTACCGTTAATCCAATTTTAATCGTGCGCACGATTTTTCGTACGAACGCGCCAACGAAGCTTCGAAGTTTTAATCCAAGCACGGAACAAACTTTCCGTTTTGTCGCGTAATCGGTGTCGCGAGACGGAGACGGCATCGTGGATAAAACCTGATGCAATTGGAGTATTATTTCTTGCGCTGGAGTTGCAATTAAACGCAATTAAACTGTCGCTTGTGTCAGAGCAAAGGAAGACCTGGACTACACCGGAGAAACATGTTTTATCGACAAGTCTTATTTGTCGAAGACAAAGGTCTCTCTTGTCGATAAGATACGAATTCTAGATCGCCGAACGTCTTCCGAGCAGATCCTCTGGCGTCCTGCAAAGCCCTCGGAGGACGAACGTATTATCGCCAGATCTCGAGAAACGACTAGTCGTAAAATTGCTTTTCGTCCACGAGAAGATCGAAAGAAACTGAACTTTACAAAGGTGAAAATATATCTTCCGAGTAAACAAAGAAATAAGATAAGCAGCTGTGTTCTTATATGTATACAGAATATATTGGATCTCTGTCTACTTATCGTTTTCTCTTCAAAAGTAAATATTAATAAAAATGTTTAAATTACAATTCGAAACGTAAATTAAAATAAGAATACTGAGTGATTTTGATTATACGTTTACGAGTTAGAAGAAAATGCAGGATTAATCTTTTCGATTAAGTAACTTGCGATTACCGTCAGCTCAGATTTCTGTCCGTCACCTTTAAGCTGATTGATCGCGAATGAGCAGAAAAAAAACACAGGTATATCGGCAAAGACCCCTTTCCTTCGCGGAAGTCTGATCTCGAGATTGTAGCGGTTCTTCAAACACAGCAGGAAGCACTCTCACATCAGAAACGTCGAGCATCCTTACCGAATAATCTCGCGCGATCATTACTACCCTAACTAAAAGAAGGAAACTCGGTAGTGCTTCGTGCCGGAGATTCTCGATTAAGCAGCTGCATACTTCCGCATTAAAGATTAACGATAATCGTTCGTAGCATGCTTTTCGCGAAGTAACTTTATGCAAAAAAGTATACGCGTCAAATTTTTACGAACATGGGTTAAGGAAATTTTCTTTATTTAAAAATACATGTAATAAATTTTGAAATATTTAACAGCCAATAATTTCGAAAAAAATTAGCTTTTGTGAAGAAAAAAGGTCTTGTAAATTGAATCATCAGGTTTTGGAAGTTTTAAATGTTCACATCACCGAATCATTAAATCATAAAACGGCATTAACTGACTTGGTTCGTTTCATAAATTTCCCAAACTCACCTGTGTGAAATTAGCCCCCTAATGTCGAAAAATAAAAAAATTTTCTTTTTGCAAACATTTTCCCATCGTTTGCCCACGAATGCCTCGTTGGAATTTTTGTTTGCCCCCCTCTAGTTCAAAAGTTATAAGCAATTCAATTTGGGGGGGGATACTTCACACTGGCCCCCCAATGTTAAAAAATTAAAAAATTTTTTTTTGCAAACGTTTGTCTATCGTTTGCCCACGAATGCCCGGTTGGAATTTTTGTTTGCTCAGTGTGAAATTGGGCCCCAAAATTGAATTGTTTATAACTTTTAAACTAGAGGGGGGCAAACAAAAATTCCAACAGGGCATTCGTGGGCAAACGATGGGCAAACGTTTGCAAAAAGAAAATTTTTGATTTTTTAACATTGGAGAGCCAGTGTGAAGTGGCCCCTCAAAATTGAATTGCTTATAACTTTTGAACTAGAGGGGGGCAAACAAAAATTCCAACGGGGCATTCGTGGGCAAACGATGGGCAAATATTTGCAAAAAGAAAAATTTTGATTTTTCGACATTGGAAAGCTAAATTCACACAGGTCCCAAACTCGGCGTTTACGGCGGTCTCACGAAGCCGGCGAGTACGGAATGAATCAGCTCGTCGACACGAGCCACCGAAACGATAAATCTCGCGTGCAACGCGAAGCGAAACGTGCTTTCGCGAAAGTAGGCGACCGCGTTAAAATATTCCGCGCGATGTCGATACGAGAGGTCGGCCGCGTTGTAGCGTCTTGTCTCGGCGCACCTACAACGCCTCGGGTTTGTAGCGGTGTTAAAGTGCACATGGGCGAGCTCATGTGGTCCTGAATGGCCTTTCCAGGTCGGGGGTATATAGGTCTACTGCAAACACGGAGAGAAGTAGATACGCCTCCGTCGTTTCCTCGGCTCAGCGGGGGGTTGCGGGATCGTACTGATATACGGCGCGCACCGATATTATGCGCCTCCCGTGTGTCGGAAGCGAGATTCTTTATGAGCTTTTACACCGACTCGGAACTATCGAGGTCGTACGACCGGCTAATGCGAAACAGGAGCCCCTTTATCGCGTTCGGCGCGAATAAAGCGATACTCGATACTCTAGCGCTCCGTTCGCGGAGCGGTAAAGGGATGCTTTACGATAGGAGACGTTGGTTTAACATCTTCCGTAATTATGGTCAAAGAAATCGAGCACTCGAGCGGATACATCGGCTGATATCGGATGGAAGTAAAGCACGATTACGATATTTACATAATGCATTACGCTAAGTTAAGATTTCATTTCGCGTGCGCGTTTAAAATGCAACGCGGCGGCCGCAAATCATAACCGCGACACGTATCATTCCGACTTCCGGGACAACCGAGACGTGTGTGCGCTACGACCTTTCGGATCCGCTATCTATCACGTCTTGCAATTCTAACTTTCTCGACGTCGAGGAAAATGAATGACTGGTCTGGCAAGCAATGAAAGTTAAAATCGCAGAATAGCGTGAATCTCGCCGGAAAATTAACGACGTTCGAATTGACAAGCTGACTCGTATCGACGAATCCATCCCTTCTGATGTAAGATTAAAACTTTTCTCGGTGTTGTTGCGTTAAACGCCCGGAATATTCCGAGCGTTAATAGCGAACGAAAATTTTAATAACCACGTTCAACAGTAGAAACGTATTCCGATTGCACGGCGCGCATATCTTAATGCATCCCGACGTATCGCAACGAGTTCCCCGTAATCCTCGAGACACGGGTACCAGAATTACCCTGTGCTTAATATATATCCGGCACAGCGCATAGTTTACCGGTATGACTTCCGTACAGCGCGCTGGAAACAGGATTAATGGATTAGCGATGTTTTGAATTACAAGCGAAGTGTAAGCGGGGCAAATATTCTCTCTCTCCAATTAGAGCGGAATTCTACGGCAGAAGCTTCGAGTTATAGCGGAATCGGCGCACCTGCAGGAGACTACCCCGAGATCCGTCAGGGTGATCCTTTATAAATGCAGACTATTCCGCTGGCGCACACTCGCAAAACGGAAGGTCATTCATTTAACATAAGATTCGAATCTGTCGTCCCAAGGGAGAAGAAATAGATGAAATGATGTTATATTAATATCGCCACTGTATAAATTGGAAAAATCTCAGAGCTCTTAAGTACAGAGGATTTTCTATCTCTTCTTTTTTTCTCCTGTATCGACGTCTGTATTGTATGCTGTCTCAATCGGAGTTACATCGAGATCGAAGTAGAGTGCAACAAGAAATAACCTGATATATGATTTGCGCCGCTATTACAGTGTCTATTCAGTGAAAGCGAGATTCTTTATAGTTTATTACATCCGTTGAAAACATATCGAGCTTGCCGCGAAAATGTGTTTAGTGCAGACCGAAGTAGACATGAGCGATATACAGGCAATAAAAGTCATAACAGGATGTGATGCATTATATGTATATATATGAAGTGTCGCAACGTGTTACCATCAAACTACGTGACCCAAGACCGTTGCAAAGACAGAGTGCTAAAAGCGACAACGTACGCGATACACTTAACAAACGATAATTAACGTGTAATTAATAACCGTAATTGTAGGATACATCGGAACGCGAAACGCAGTGTGTGTTTTGCGTACGACTTTGATTGACGCCACTTCCACGATAAGCCCGTAAGTGCCTTGAATTTCCGGCGGAAACTTCGCACGGCGGACGCCGAGGCTCGAAACCCAGCACGATATTTATCTTCCCAAGCACCAGGGGAGGGGAAATCCCAAGTGTAACACCACAACCTGCCCGGGAGTGACCAGGAGCTGTCGTCGGACTCACCTTCCTCGTAGGGCTGCGCACGCTTGGCGAACGCCCTCGAGAAAACGCCGCCGCGCGGCTTCGTGGCGTCCACGCCGTTTTCCACGGCCGCGCTCATTTTCGCGAGTGGTTCTTCACCGAGCGTGTGTTTGCCGTGGACGTATCTGAAATTGACACATTACACGAAACGTTGTCATGAAAAAAAACTATCGGAAACGGTTAATATTGAACGCTCGACGCTCTTCGACATTCGGTCCCATATCGAAACTTTTCGACTCGATACGTCAGTCGATCGGATATTGGATTTCATCGGCGAAGCTATTAAAACCTAAAATATGTCGCGGATTAATGTGTGTTTAATGTGAAAGGTAATAATAAATTGATAAAAGGAAAAAAGTAGACTCGGCGGACGAGACGATTTTCTGCGAATCAGTTAGCTGCCATCTTAAGCAGCTTTTCCGCCCTTTGTTTGAAAGGTATACACGGATTATGCAGCGGCGCGATGCGGACTTATATGTAATCTCATTAACCTTTCGTGATTAGCGCATTAACGTAAGACCACCAGTTTACGGGCGGCGCTCGTCGAATGCATAATACAAGTGCGGTTTTCACGGCTGTCGGGGCGAGTATAATGGTAAAGTTGTAAGGTACACGTCAATGTGTTAATTAATGTAATTTATACGGTTCTCTCTCTCGCATCTGATGCCGCGTAAAAGTCAGTCTACGCCAGTAACTCCTGTGCTAAAACAACTCGGGTACTATAGATAAACGTCGTCGCAGCTGCCACCCACGCTCACAGCAACGTTAATTTGTGTGATTAGAGAATCTCTCTGTCTCTTTCTCTCTCCTCTCTCTTTAATTAAATGTAGATTCCCAGGTGGTAAAACGAATCCAAAAAGAATTCTTTTTGAATTCCCGAATTATAAAATAAATTCTTTTTTCATGCCATTTCTGTTCTAAATGTACTCTTAAGAGTTCAAAAAGAATTCATTTTTATGCTCGTTATTTTATGTCACCAATTCTGAGGCTTTTTTCAGATACAAAAAGAATTCTTCTTATACTCTATAAAAATACTATTGGAAAATACTATTGGAAAGGAATTTTTTTAGTTCATTTCGAACAGATTACGCTAATTTATAAAGAATTTAAAAAAAGTGAATCCTTTTTTGAATTCATAATAATCACCTGTGCTATCTGGGTTGTCCGATTACCGGTTGGAAGATTACAAATAGAAAAACCACTAATTCCTTATAGATGCTTGGAAAAGAGGAAAAGGCCGTCGTCGATAATCACATTTTTATGACGCATATTATCTTCAATTGAAAAAAGTTAAAAAGTTAAACAATTGGACGCCGATACCCGATTTCGTAGGATAGAGAAAGAAATAAAATGAGTTCCCGCAAATCGCTCATTTTAATTCGCTTGATTTCGGAGCATTTTAAAAAGAACTTAGTGTGCGTATCAACATTTGCTCCAGAAAGCTGCATTTTCGTAGAGATATCGCGCAAGCTTATGTTTACGTAACGCAGCACCGCATGCACGAGAGACCCTCGTTACTCGCCTCGGGGATGACGCCATTATATGGAAAGTCCGTATTGGCGAGCAAACGACGACGAGCATATAATAACAGCATGCGCCGGTCACCGTCGATACTCTCCCCCGAAAACGACGCGGCACCCCATATTACACGTCACCCTGTGCACACACGCGCGCGTATCGTCACCCCTCTTGTCGCCACGAGACCCACCGTCATTCGATCGTCATAATTTATCATTACGCACGGGGAAAGACGCGCTCGATAAATCCACGCCGTGTTCAACCGCGTTACCATTGATTTATGCACTGTGACGTTGGTACGGCCGTAAAGGGAGATCTATCGCGCGCCCTTTGCCGCCTCACGGCATTAGAAATCAACCCTTCCGCGCGCGCGAACCGCCGGAGAGCCACTAGAAAAAAAATGTCGACTTTTCATTTCGTACGTGACCCTTCCGGTTCTGAAATATCCGGCGCGATACGATCGTCATACACGAAACAGCGTGCAGTGACAAATAATCCGGTGAGCGTGTAGAACAAAATCCGAGGGGGTTTGTCGCTTCACGAAAGAGTTTTAATTGATCATTCAGAGATAGCGACATTTAGTACATTTATTAATTATAGCAACGTTTTTTGTGAGTTTATTTCCATCGATTGCGCGACTATTTCGACGGGTTCGCTATTTCGACGGGCTGTGTTAAAGGATTTAGTAGTTCGTAATTTTGTTACGGAGTTTAACTTTGATTATGCGAGTTAGACTATTTTTGCATAGCAATGTCCCAATCTGAATAAATTCGCGTGCTCCGCTGCGAGCGAGCGATTAAACGTTCGCCATTTCAATTTCTGTTCGCGCTCTCAATTGAATACGCTTTCACATTTAGCGCGATGCACGGCGATAGCACGTAACGAAACGGTTAAACAATTTCGTTTGTTTCATTGCTCTGCATTCACACTTGATTTAATGTTACCATTCAGCGCTAAACGCTGCCGTCTGATTTCGAGATATTTTTCCATCAACATTTAGTAAAATAAACAAACAAAAAATGTTTCTCACGGATATTTCTCGTCATGCTTTATAAAGAATCGAGAATGAAATATAGACGTATAAACGAATTATTATAACTTTGGGAGAAATTTTCTGTCTGACAAATCGAGATGGAGACGTGCTCACCGTTTTCCATTACGAATCCAATCAACGGATTAGCGGATTAAGGATCGCACGCGGGACCGGAATACCGTGTGCGGCATTAAAAAAAATTGGATGTTTTATTATTCTAGTATATTTATGTCTCGACGACAAAAGCAGCGAGGGGATTGCATTACGTGGGCGTTTAGACTCGATAAATTCTTTCGGGGTTGCGAGTCGACGCTCCTGATTTATGTACCGCGACAGCAGAACTCATAAGGGAGATCTATAGTCGTTTTTCCATTCTTTCTTTCCGCGTCCCGTGGAGCTACGCGCGGAAATCTTTGTCGGCGATTTTCAACTTGGTGGAGATTTAAGACGGTAACATCCGCGAAACTTTTGTCTTTGCTAGATGGAGTATTATTGTTGGCGTCGTTGTATCGTAGAACTTCATTGACTTATCTTTTAATATTTCTTGTAAACTTCGAAAGTAAGTAGCTTCTTAAAATGTATGAGAATTGTAATGAGATACGTTCGTTGGTTACTTGGGAAGAATGTTCTATTTCGCTAATGCGTAAATTATTACAAGAATGTAGTTTTTTTATTTTATTATTTTCTTTATTATTTTCTATCCCTTTCCACGTATTTCACTTCAATAATTTTTACGTATTTTACGTATTTTGAATAATCCGGATTGCTTTCTGTTGTCAGTTTATTTCCGTATCGTGCGATTTGTAACTGAGAAACTCTTGTAATTCTATCTACATTAGCTGTGTTAATAAACTTCGAGTGAGCGTAACATGATGGCAACAAAACTCGCAACGAACCGCGAACCGCGGAGAGAAATTACTCGCTCGTTCTACGATTTCATTCGTATTGATGAACTTCCGCGAATAAACACTTTCACGCTGACGAAAGAGGGAATAAAGCAGCCGAGGTTGAATAGAAGTGATAAAGTCACGAATGAATTGAACCATATCCCGCAGAATGGAATCGACCCATGTAAATCGGGGGATAAAGTTAACTGCAGAACTATCATCCCCCGAATTAGAGAGATTTAAGATACAAGCATGAATCAACTCAAATAAAATAAAATATGGAATCAATAAAGTGCAATAAGAGAGATAAAATTGAATTCAGATAAGAGATAAAATTGATTAAAATAAAATTAAAAGAGAGGTATTTGTTGGACTGATAAATTTACATTTGCAACTTTTCATTCTTTCATGTGTCGATATCTTTTATATATTAATATCTAAAATGATGTAACTATTAAATAGATGAAATGAATTTGATGCATTTCCCAAGACAATCAGTGATACCCTAGATCTTATCCCTCACGGACGGATAATGGGTAACGACCCGGCTGTGTTTCACGATGGAGTAATAATTTGCGCTATTGCATCCCTAGAAACGAGTGTTATTGTCAGGTTCGTTCGGAATTACGGGAGTTTGCTATAGCATACGACCCCCCGGTGCCCAATTTCAAAATGGACACCACCACCACTTTGACGATCCCTTTAGCCGTACTCATTTGGGAAATGACGAAGTTTCGCCTACTTTTCTTCATAAAGCAGTTTGCCAACTGACGCATTGAGAGTCCAATTGGAAGTTGGATTTAATTTGGCGAGGAAAACACTTAGGTAATAATGAATTAGACACGTTTAATTAAAACGATGTTTTAAAGATTACGGTTATATTTTGCGAGTAAATATATGCGCAAAATTATGAAAAAGTTTCGTATATATTATTTAATCCAACAGGGGGGGGATCCACTGGGAACAATTTTAATTATTAAGGGTATCGTTATCGATGATTCATTCCGTTAAGGGTATCGTTATCGAATCTATATATACCGAAGTAAAATAAATGGAAAAGGCACGACACAGGAGTCGATATATCGGCGGAAACGACCGAGTCACCGACATTCTCCGCTTTTCTTCTCCATGTATTCCGATCGATCGCGCTCCTCTCGAAGGGCCGACCATCTCGACCTCGTAAATACGAATTACGATGCGACCCGTTGTAGTATCTCCGCGTTCTCGTGTAACAAGGCACATGAATTAAATATAACATCAGCCAAGAGGATCTCGTGGACGTTACGTTCCTCCTAATTTCTTATTGTCCACGGGGAGTATTTATTTCTATCTTATTCCGCGTCTATCTCGCTTTGCGCTGCATCCGCATCTGATTTGCAATTTCCAGCGAGTGTCTTCCCTCACAGCCAGGGAATTCGCCAGCTTTATATCGCATCTAATTTACCCCCGATGGCGCGAGTCTCCTCAGGAGCTCGGGCAAGTAGTTGTCTCGCGGAACTAATTACCGAGAAACCCATTTCGAAATTTTGTTTCACCACCAGCACTGCCGAAACAACGCGCGTCCCGTCTTTCCCTCCAGACGACCCAGCTCGGTGCACTCTCCTTCTCCTCGCACGGAAGGAAATTGCGAAATGCCAGGCGCATCGTACATCCTCCGTGGCCCTGTCAGGAGTTTTGCACAGACGAATGATAGTTCCTGCCGGAGAGTCGAGAGAACGGGCCCTTTCCTCGCGCGGAAGGAAGTCTCGCGAGATGCAACGCGGTACGGCGTCGTCGAATGATTTCGCGGCGCTTTCCGGATTGCCTCTTTGCCGCATTCGGCGCGCAACGTTGGGATTTATGACGTAGACGTAAATGCATGCGGAGGGAAGGGGATCTGTCCTGTTGTCACGAGATTCGAGCTGCAGCGAACCGTCGCGCGAAATCCTAGCGAAACTTTGTTGCACCTCGTGCAACGCGTCACGTCGGCAATCCGACCGCTTAACGAAATTTATATGCGGACAACTACGTCCCTTTTGTTACAAAGTTCCCAAAGTTTTCGACACAATTTCGTTTATAGATTTCCTTTTAATTCAATACCTTCAACTTTTTAGTATCAAGTGAAAGGATGACAAGAATAACTTTTATCTGTTAAAAATACAAAAGAGACATTATTCACTTTACGGAGTTTTTACTCGTAGGAAGGATTGAATCGAGAGCTGTAATCAGTACAATGCAACTTTAACTAATAAATATCAACTTAATCTCCGTTTCCGCATTCCTTTCCTTTTCCTTCATTATTCCGCGCTTAACCCGACGTTACCATAAATCGCGTCGTTAACTCGATATCATCGGTAGTCGGCCTGAGAATACCTTACGGCCATGCGCGATTTTAATCTAGGTACAATAGAAAAAAAGTGGTTTCACGAACAGAGGCGACAGAAAGCTCGAGGAAGTGCATGGAGAGCGTCGAGCAGGGCAAACTTAACGCTAACGATGGCGCCAAGGCTAAACGCTCTTTATTTTTTTCGCCTTCTACCTTAATTAGTGCGCTACCGACCGCATAATTATTGCGTTACGGTTGCATTAGGCGGCAACCAAGGCGAGTGTCCCCGGTACACCCCAACAATTTCCATCCCCCTTTCGTCGTGCCTCCTTTTTCTCTCGCGCTAATTTCCTTTTTAGATGCGTTTAACAGTGTTGGTGCATTGCGCATCGCAAACGCACGTGACGTTCTCGCTTTAATTCTAGAACGCAGTCTACGTAAATTGCGACAAAAATATTATATTTTTAATATTGAAAATAGATTCTAGTCTTAAGCTCAATATATCTCTAGCTAGTTTTGTATTAATTGAATTTGTACAAATTTGTATCTTGTGATTGCATCTCTTACTAACAATAAGATTCATTTTGAAGCGTCATTTTCTCACCTCTGAGTATACACCCCACACAAGTTAACTTCACCCACTATATCATAGATCAGTAAACAACGCTGAAGTTACTCGAGTTTCAAATACGATTGTTGACACGATCGTGATTAAGTTTCAAGTCGGGCAAAGTTTGATGGAATCGTTAGATTGTTTTGATTTCAGTAAGAGATTCAACCGGAATGGTCGGAGAAAGTTTCTTATCTTAAACTTTGACGCGTTACAAGAATCAGCCCTTCAATTCATGAAGCTTATCGATTGGATATGCTTCAATTGTTCATGCATTTTGCATTTTCCGCGCCCGATTGCTCCGGCTATTGTTTAAGCATGAAATGAAATAAGTTGAATAAATTAAGATCAATTAATTATACGAAGATAAAATAATCATGCTAAATCAATAAAAATGAAACTAAGAAGTTATCTCTGCACCAACACGATGGAATGGAAGATTGAATTGGCGTTCGGTATCCATCGTATCTAAGAAAATGTCAGATTTTCAGATAAATTTTTAACCCTCTCGACAGATTTCTTTCTTCTATATATCTCCACATTTACAGACACAGTCACTGACTTCAGTATTAATTTATTCCAAAAACCGAATAAAGTGCTATCGATTTCGCAATCAATTATTTCGGTATGACAAATACCTAAATCGATTTCGATTCAACGATTCAGAAATCAAATACTGTTTCGCGTACAATCCTACCGTCATTACAAAATAATGATCGCATAATTCGCGATCGGGCCGCGGCTCTTAATCGACCTGTTCGATTTTATTCTGGCCGGGAACAATGAACGCTAGAGCAATCTGTCTCGCACGATGGAACATTCAGGATGAGCCTTAACGGTGAAAGTCGGACCGGAAGAATCAACGATCCGTGACTGGCGATACGACAATGCAAACGGTACTGAAACCTTTTAGTTCCAGACGAGATGTCGCCGCGCAATTCCTAGCAGTTGTCACAGAGATTGGCACAGATAGATAATCCCTCGATTACCTCCCGCTGTCATAAATTTCGCGAGTCATTTTCGCGGAGCAATTGACAAGATACGTGACATTCTTCACCATTTTGACATCGTGAGAACATTTATAAAAATATTTTTGATAATCAATCGTGTTTCGTGAATTTCCCCCAAAATTCATATTTCTTTTTAATTAATTGTGTAAGCCGATTAACGAAATGACCATCCATCTGTACATTTATTTCGCAATAAAAGTGCGTAAGCAAAGATTGATGCAGGGCAATATTGTCACAGACCCTTTCTCCAAATAAGCACGCGGGGGTAATTCCGGACGGGCGCATGCGGAAACAGTGAATAAATAAAACGAGGATAAAGCAGAACGGTCGCGAAATCACGAGCGACTGTATGGCCGTAATACATTTCGCGGCAGCGAGTTACGTACCGAGTGGCGCGGAGAAACGAAATTTCGCGAATGACGGCGGAATTTCGTCCTTCTCCGTGCATAAGCAAGGCTAATCGTCCCTTTTGCCATGGATATTTTACGTGGATACGCGCAACGTGGGGAGATAGGTGACCATGTCCAAATTTAGTTAGCGACGCAAATTTAGCGAGGAAATTTATTTTGCGTCTAGTGACAACCAGCCAATTACCGTCTTTCTCTTTCTCTCTCTCTCTCTCTCTCTTTTCTTTCTTCTCTGTTTTAACGCGTTCTCTTCCTATATTTCTCTGTCTCTCTCTCTCTCTCTCATAAGCCCCTACGGCCGTGTACATAGGTCACTGTAGCGAAATGAGATCAGAGCGAGATCGGAACAGAGGAGGATGCAGACGGAGATAATACCAAGAGCATATATACAGCACGTTTCACAGTTGCAAAATATAAATTTACAAGCGTGTAAAAATAAGATAAGCTTACATTTTTATCTTCTTTTAATAAACAGCAATTCAAGATCTAAGATGTGAAAGAGTTAAATAAATACGGTTTGTTCTAATTTTGTAGACGTCAGTTCGTTATCTAGAGAGACAAAAGATAAACACAGATAAACGTAGGCTTGATTAGAAATTCCGGGACACCTTGTGGAATACAGGAAGCAGAAGAAATTGAGAGAACTAGGTGGGTGATGAGGGATAGAGCTGGGCGCCATGAATATGTATACCACGGATGGTTATATCGTGGTGGAAGCTTAGGAAAAAGGGGCACTGTAGCTACATACCCAGGAACTATACTATAGCGCGGCCGTTGAGGCAAGCACGGGGATTCTATCCGAGCAGAATGCGGCGAATAAGCACGGTTCATAATGCATAGTGCAGGTATGCACCATGGTGCGACACGTAATATGCGCGACACGCGTTAACTGTATATTGTGTTATTCGTCGTACACGTAATCGTGCTCAACGTAGAATTAGTCGAGCCACCCTTACACGTGTCTCACCACGTAAGAACCGCAAGATTAGGCGTAACGAAGACTATAGGTATTCTAACGAGGTAGTCTCACCGTATTTCTCATCATTCGCGATTTGTTTGTCGTATTAAGCTAATAAAATTTAGTTAATTCAGGTCCCAATCATATTCAATTAGAAAATTGATAACTTTTATCCTTAGCTTTTTTCAAGTCTCCATTTATGATAAAATATTCTGTATTTAATTGTTAACTTTATTTCGTGTGTGCGATTAAAGTCTAATAATTATGTGACAACAATGTAAAATTTTATAAAATATATATGTAAAACAGAAAAAATAAAGCGAAGAAGAAAACAGAAGAAAATTATAGCGCGAATATTTAGCCGCAAGTGGCATTGAACGCATTGCGATCCAGCTTGGCAAAAAAGCGACGACTACGTTACAGTCGTACCGAATGAACCGTGAAGCGAAGCATATATAGCGGAATATATAATGTACCATCGAGACTTGTAAGAGAGTTCATTGTAGCACAGTGCCCTGATAACTAAATGGATATTACACTGTATAGTTTGAAAGCTATCCAAAACCCGATACACCCAGAACCATATTAGCAATCCAATTTTAATTGGCAAAAATTCAATCCATATCAGTTTCGTAATATTTGCATGCGTTAGCAAACTTTATAAATTAGGCCTCTAGAATTCAGTTAACACCGAAGACGATTGGCAGAATATATCCGACAATTTCGGGACACTTTTACATACACTGAGAGAAAAAAAATGGTTAGAATAACAATAATCTCACTATATTTTCTAGTTAGTTTTGGGCCTCAAAAAATTGATTTACTATGTCATTGTAGTTCCAAATATACATTTTTCTCTCAATATAGTTTCATGATGCCTAACGTCACTCGTCCAGGATTAAACGCTTATCCCCTTCGACGTGTGTTTCCTCGACAATGAAAAACGCGAATTGGAGCAAAAACCCGTTGTTGGTGCCGAAGGCACGCAACGTGACGGTGCACGCACGCCACGGGAATCTAAGCGCGAACAGCGATGCAACGATGCACCTATGCATTCGCCCGGGCGATGGATAAGCGTAAGTTGAAGGCATAGTTCGCGCGGCACACGCTTTATCGTGGCTCATATACGCCAAAGGCCGCTCGTGAGGAGGCGCGCTAAATTGCTTCTTAATTGCCAGCGACGGGGCCGTTCGTGCAAACGCGCGGGGAGAGCGAGTCACGCTAATCGACCCCGATGCATCCCATCAGCTGCGGAGCGGCGCGTCGTGCATCGATACCCGACATCGAAACGCGCGCACGAAACAACGTTCTGTCCGACAGAACGGCGGCGCGTGGTCGATAAAACGATCGGCCCCCTCGCCTCGTGCCGATTTTGTTCGTGCGAATCCAATCTGCCTCGGCACATGCGCCAAAAAACGGTAGCTTTCAGGAAACGGTATCGGGAACGAGTTAGTCACCCTGCAATCGTGCATAATGCATTTTGAAATATAACATCCTGCGCCCGTGACAATGGCCAGAAAATATTCAGAAGGAAATAATGTGACTAAAATACTAAAGTACTAAATAATGAATAAAACGTATTAAAGGTGCAACAGTGTGGTCATAATTTAACAAAGATTTTTAAAAATTAAAGTTACGTACTATATGTGCGAATCTGATTATCTTAATTATCGAGCGTTATTTATACACAATTTTTATATCAGCATAAAATAATGTTTATAATACTACTCGAATAAAAGTTCAAGCTTTTCATAATATATAACGCGTTTCATGATATATATTTCATAATAGATTTCATAATATATAACGTTTTAGAGTTTATGGATAGGTATAATTTTCAAAATTGGTGCTTGTAATTATGGTGCCATTAATAACGCTATCATCACGCTATATAAAAAGATATACAGACAAGCTGTAGTTTATACTTCGGGTAATGGGTCATGCGACGCAACTAGTTAGGAGTTAATCGAACGTGGTGCAATCGCGCGCGAGGCGCGATACGTGGCGCGTTTCCGGTTCGTATAAATCGCGAAGCTGAACGCTATGACTCTTTCACGTGACAATCAAACTGCGGTCAAGTGCGGCGCCGTGATTGCAGGAAGCGATGTGCATGAAGCGCGATAAAAGCTCGATACGGTCTTCGTCATAAAGCGGCTTCGTTATCTGCCGTACGAGCATGCAAGCAACACGTCTATCACGGCGTAGAGATTCCCTTTTTTCGCGATCACCGCGGAAAAGTATAAAATATACGCAATTAATAAGTCATAAATAAATTAGGGATACCGTGGCAAAATTACATAGGTATGATTTTGCGCAAATTATGCAAATATATACGGTAACTATGGGCGCCCATGAGGGGGGCAAGGAGGGGCATATATGCCCCCCCTGGATTCTAATTTTTTCAATTTGGAATGATTTTATGATTAATAACCAGATAATTTTTTGTTTAAAATTTATACAATTAAAAATAAAAATCTGCATAAATATTTCTTTAAAAATATTATTTGAAAATACGTTTGTTTGGAACTCCTAAATATATTATATACTCCTAAGTATATTACACTCTGCCCCCCCCTTGAAAAAAGTTGTAAGGGCGCCCATGACGGTAACTCAAAAGTTTGGAGCACTTTATAGTTTTTAGATAAAAACACGATTCTTTACAGATACAATTATTTTATTAAAAATATCAATTTTTATTTTTGAATGTATACTATTGGAATAAAATTTAAGATTTAAACAATATAAACTTTCATAAATTTACATAGTTAGATAAAATTGATTAAACTTTCTTTTCAAAATTTAGAGATGCTCCAAACTTTTGAGCGGTCATGTAGATACACTGAAAAAAAAAATTCTTGGTAAATTTGTGAGATGCATTTAGTTGAAACTATTTCACCAAGGTGCTTGGTTTGATTATTATATTGAAAATAATAATAATAACAAAACATTTTGTAATAATTATAAACATTTTAAAAGAGCAAATTTTGTTTAGTTGAGCCAACTAAATTATGTAATACTTATACGTCTAGTTGAAACTATTTCACCAAGGTGCTTGATAACATTATAACCAAGCCTGGACTTTTATAACCAAGCCTTTCTTTCAGTGTATATATTTAAAGATATTGGCGTATATAAACGATATAAACGCAAGGAATGAATCCTGACGTTGCAGCCGGACATGATGAAGCGTTTTTTCAACGGAACCCTCGTTAGGATAATAAATATGCAAGACGTCGACACGACGTACGTTTCCCGCTGTGTGCCTCGATGCGACCGATAACGCGTCGAGCACGGAGCCGCGTTATGAAGGATTCGCGACGTTTAGCGACGACTTTAAAGACGAAAGCCGCGCCCGCGACATTGCACCGCGCCGGGCGATATATTTACGCCGACGGGAATTACTCCGGTGTAGGCGGTGGACATATGTTAGCGGGCACCCTGTATATCTTGCCGGGGCTTATATAGTAGGAAGGCCGGTTATTGGGCGGACAAGAATAGAGTGCATCGCTCTCAAACGGAACATCCGTCTAACCGCACCGCCGTGTTCTCACTCGCGAGATGCACGCGGAGATGCAACATGAGCGCGCACCGAAGAACGGTCCCTATACGCAGCTTGATGGTCACCAACGTATCGCCGCGCCAGGTAATTCCGTCGCGTGCTGCAGCCTCGTATTTTACGTCAATTAAAAGTTGACAGTAATAAATTATTCGTATATTTAATACAACGTGATGTAGCGCCATCCGCAGCAGAATAATGTGGCCGTAGGTAATAAGATATTTCTGTGAGAAGCGCACGGGAAAAGGAACGAATTTCTGTATATTATTAATCATTATATTAAGGTCTGATGAAACAGGATTAAAAGAAATATTACGGGCTGTTATATTTTTATATGTAATATGTAAAAAGAAATCTGTTCAGCAGAGATTATTGTATTAATTTGATCAGTTAGAATACGTGAAATAAAAATACCTTCTTCTAAAAGAAAACGTAATTTATATCGAAATGGCGAAGCCCAGTATTCCAATGGATAGATTTCTTCACTTGGGACACTAACATAGGTTATCATAAACGATCGCAAGCTGCGCTAAAATCCGCGATGAAACGCGCACTAAAACCTGAACGGCGACCGTGCCGTGAATAAAAAATACGTTGTTACTCGCAAGAGCATTATAGAATAAAAGCGCGAGCTTTCTTCCGATAACATCTTAAAAGGGAGGTAGTAGATCTGTTGCTCAAACGCGTCGTTACTGCGCGCGTCGAACGAGAACGTCCAATTGCGCGAATAATGTCTGAATTGCTGGAACCGCTTTACTCGAATGATCGAAAGGAGCGAAAGAGGCGATACACGCTAATTGCGCGACGTGCATTCTTGCAACGGACGGCATTGAAACGAGCAAAAGCGCAACGCGCCATTTAAGGTACTTGTCCCGCCGCGCCGCGTTCCCGTTTCGCCGTAAAGAGACGCCTCTGCAGCCGGCTTAAGGTATTCGGGTGAATAAACGACGAGAGAGGAGGCGCGTTTAAGACCTCCTCTCCGTCTCCGATTCGATTAAATCCCGAGCAAGGCCGAATAAAAGTACGGCGTGCGCGCGGTGGAACGGAGAACGGACGTTATCGAGGCTCTCCATAGAAGTCTTCTCGCAGCTCTTTCGCGATCGGTTTTAAGTCTATTGCGTTGCCACTCGACAGAGCCTTACAAACGGGTAAGTCCTGGCAGGACGGCGCTGGATAAAGCTGAAAGCTGTGTAAATTATAGAGAGAACAGAGAGCGGCGAATTCTTTAGAACCACCTCTCGCGCTTTCTTTGCGCCGATATGGCTATTTAATCGGCAACGTGAAATCGTTATCAGAGTCAAACCGTTAGACAAATGTACGTGCACGATTTTATAACAACCGGATATTGATGTAATTATATAATAATTATCTTAATAAATTGCTAATGTTTTCGGTATTTTAAAGTCATCCGCATGATACGTTAGGCTGAGTCTACAATAGGAGTCGTAAGTCGTAAGAAATTGATCAATCACAG
>NJRL01001696.1:0-10496 GCA_003063815.1 Aphaenogaster rudis
TAACCCCCGGTGAGGAAGAGGAGGCATTCCGCATCATAGGGGCGGAACGGGACTAAGAAGAGGACGGAGCCTGGTAACCCGTAGCAGCAGCTCGGGGTAGGGCAAGAAGCCGTGCCGAAGTCCTAGAAATCGCACCCGGAGAGGAGATCCAGAGTCCGTCTGAGGGCTGGTTGTCGGGACGACAACCTTGAAGAGGAAGGGCAGTGTTGCGCCAGTGCAAGAGACGCCCGTTAGACCGGAGTCGCGAAGCGCTCGAGACAAGCGAGCGCGTGTTTCCCATAGAGCTGTTGTTGACGATCGATCGGCAGAGTCTTCCCGTCAAGACGTGCCGGCGATACGCTCTGTATTCCTTACGCATTAAACGAGTTCTTTTTATAATCCTCCTGAGTTATCATTTCTTTACGCGAGCGCGGACGCGAGCGCGAGTGTGAGTGAAAAATCGAGCGAGTGCGGCGACGTGCGCAACAATATTATATGCTGGCACACCTTCGGCGCGATCTGAAATTGTCGGTACGCCACACGATACAATTTTTATCAGGTTTGACTACGGAAAGTTGGGCGCCAGGTACGGAGGTCCGCACCACTTCAGAACATACAAAAAAACAGCGACCGACAAGTTCAATCACGACGGCAAAAGCACGGCTACCTCGCGAACGGAATTGGTAGAAGGGGAGTTCGTTAGAACGGAGCGGTACTAAGGATCGAGCGAGTTAAAAGAAATCAGGCACAGGTTATAATAATAATAATGAATAATATATTTCAAGCATGGTATTTCCGATATACTTCCGCATTGATGGTCGAGCGGCTGTGCCGTCGGTGCGGATAGCGGGCGGGATCGAGCGCAAGGATAGCCCCGCGGGTTATATGCGCGAGACGAGAGCGTTCGCGCGACAGGCGCGATAAGGACTTTCTTTGCTCGAGACGTATTAAGATCTCGGCAGCTACTTGAATTTTTCCCGTTCGCGGTGCTACCCCTGCGCTCGCTCACGGACTTCGACAATGTCGCCCAGTTCTTCGGACGCGTGATACAGCACGTCCGTCCCCGCTATCGCGCCGCCACCCGCTAATTATTTCGCACGCTATCTTTCGCACCATTTCGAGCGCACGTTAACTCGCTCGCGGTGCGCCTTATTGCAACGACAAGACGACGAAATGTCGGATCTCAGCTATCCGACGGAATATTTAGTATAATCAACCGTAACTCACAATCTCAGTAATCCTCGCGAACATAATATTACCACGATCAAGAGGCAGCAAAGTGCCTAAACTCTGATATAAACAAAAGATTCGAACAGTAACTGCAAAAACACAACGTAACTTTCGCCGGTGGTTACATGCGGTATACGAGCTTATTTGTGCGATGCCACTCAAAGCGCGACGACATTAACTAATACTCAACATATAACGAATATAATGCACAATTATAATGACTGTTGGCGGCTCGAATCAAAGGGAGAACAAGCCGCAAGACTTCGAAACTATGGAAGCTTCCCGGAAGCGACCATTCAATAATTATTTTACCACTCTACCGTACACGGCAGCGACGGACTTACGACCCAGCTCTTCCACACACTACCTTGCGGAGTTGGCGGCCTTACAATCCGAATGTCGGTCTTACCGGCTTCCTTCTAGACGCTCGTTCTCTCCTCGCTCGGGGTATCTAGCTTTCGAGCCCGCGTCCTCTCTGCCGGTCCGCCGAACAGTGAGGAACGGAAGGCCCACGTGAGACACGCCGGCGAATTAGGTCGCGATTAGACCATCGCGGCGCTATAGGACCCCCGCAGAGCCGTCTCGCGCTTCTTGCGGTTTCCGCGACCCTCGTGGTTGCAGGGGCGGCCTTATTCCCGGCCGCCCGTCCCAAAACTCCTTTCGCTGCCGTCGCTGCTGGTGTTGTTGCCGGGTGGCAGGCGGTGGAGTGACAGTGGCAGTCGGCAGTCTCATCCGACCCGCTCCTCTCATCGTATGATGCTGTCGGGAGCTATTTTCTTCTCGCTTTCCCGATTCATCCCGGTTACCGTCCCGGGTCTCCGATCGTGGGCGCAGGGCTGTCGCTCTTTCTCGGGGTCCCCACGCTTCTCGCGTGCGGGTTGGTTATCCCCGGTTACTCCAATACCTGCAGGCAGTGCAATTTCTCAGGAAATACGGCAGCGTTGTTCTGGGAATTATTGGGATGTTAGTTCCCGCTTTTAGTTAAGAGAGATTGTACCTGGCACGCTCACGTGTATCCATGTGTATCACGTTGAGGCCTCCGCTCCTCAAAAATCCTTGTCCTCCGCCGTGTCATCTGGCAGGTGAGATCCCGCCACCTGTCCGCAGGCCGCCTCCTCCTACCGTAATCGGCTCTTCACGAGTTCACAAACTTTCCACGCAACAAAAAAGAAAGGAACGAGACAAAACCGTGCCCGATTCCGCATTCGGGTCGCTCTCTCCCTATACCGGGAGGACGCAGGCCCCGGGAGGCTAACCCCCCCCCCCCAGTCGGGCCTATCGGCCCTTGTGACGGACGCGCAAAGTGTCATGTCACAACACTTATACTTATACTTTGAATTATTCTTTACAGCTAAATTTAATTATTTATTTGCTGCCAAGTATGTATTTGCCTTTCTTATATTGTAGATTATACAGAAAGTCAGTCGTACGATCAACTTATTTGATCGTACATTTATTTGAAAGTGTTGTTAGGAAAATGACAATCGTTCTATCTCTCCTGCTTCCCCCTTCTCTCTCTATCTCTCACCCATCCTTCCGGCCATGTTCGCGGCCCTGACCTGCCCAACCGCGGCGCTTTATCCTTAATATTACTACGTCGGCCGCGGATCTATCAACCAATTATCATCGAGCACGCAGAATTTGCGCTGCTTTTCTACATCGACAACGGCCCTTCTGGAGATGCTTGATCACTGCTGTCTCTTGCCTCAAGTATCTCAGCATGCATGTGTCCCATCGGAACATTATTAACGGGGCCGCCTTTTGTTCAAACTTACTGTGCAGTTCATCGGTTCGGCATTCAACGTGATTTTATCCGCTACATTAAACCGCTCTCAGTTTCGGCATTCTTGGTCGTGTGGCAACACAATTGGGAGATTCTCAGTGTTGCGACTATCAACGGATATTTATTTTCGTTCTTGGACAATGATCGGACCGGCATTAATAAAGGAGCAGTAATTTCTCAACCCCATGACTGTGCCGTTAATTCTGGTTTTTTTATTCATCATTTGACGGAATATTATAACATAAATAGAATAGATTAATAAAATTCGTTGTTTTTGATCAGTGTAAATGAGACTCAGAGTATACATCAATTTGTTAATTTGTCTCGCCACTACACCTTACCAAAACTAGATTTCCTCTCGGATCCTTTCTCAACAGTACTTGAATTATACCTTTACACAAATTCTTTGTTCCACAAGAAAGTGCACAACAGCACGTCGAAAATACACAATCTAGAAAAAAGGACTCTAGTAAATCAAAGTAGTAAATCAAAAAGGTATTATACTATTACCTAATGGATCCAGTCGGCCTCTATTGTCAATCATTGCTCGGCACCTTCTTGGCATGCTTTCGACTAATTTTTTAGCACATTCACGTAGTAGAGAGCGCCATAGCTTTCTGATCCTGGTCGACAGCTGCTTGAGAGTAAAGATAGGTTTCTCTCTTAGTTTGTACTTTACGTAGGACCACACATTTTTAATCGGATTCGCATGGAGATGATGCAGACTAATCCATTGTAGTGATGCCACTTTCGGCTTTCCATTCTGTGCAAAGGCGACTCCGATATTTGGGGTCGTTGTCTTCCTAAAGCTCCTAATTGTCTCCATTTTTTTCCCATAAAATTTCTCAGCAGATGTCAACAAACATTTCTGATTAATATTGCACATTTTTCAGCGTTTGATTATCAGTAAACAAATAGAGGCAATCAAAACTGCACTTACAGAAACATCCCCAAACATGGATCTTAATCAGAAGCTTAACTGTCCGTTGAATGATTCTATTAGTCGGGACAGACTAGGCCCTTTGTATAGGTATCCATGCCCAAAAAGAAGCTTGATCCGTAAATATTACGTTGTCCCAATCTTTACTCAAATTTTCATGAGCCCATGCCAGTTATTTTGTGACATGTTTTTGTGTGAGAAGGGGTTTTTGGAATGTGAAACGATATTTTACGTTCGATTTAGTGGCGTAGCCACTAATTAGGAGGGGATTAGGGGGATAAATCCCCCCCTGAAATTTTGGAACCAAATATGAAAATGAAAGGTTGAAAGCCGAGAGAGAAATGAAATGGTTTTTATTAATGGTTATTATTAATGGAAAAATTAAGAACTGCTAAAACCTACCTAAGGAATACAATGAGTGAAGTAAGACTTAACGGTTTGACACAAAATGTACGTTCACAAAAGTCTTACTTCTCCGAATTTGACTTTTTTTAACATATACTCGACAGATTATCCTAAAAAACCTAGATGCATATTTTTTAGTTTAATATTGTTATCTTATTTAATTAAAAAAGTTATGAGTTGTTCTGTGATTTTATTTTTTTTTAAATCCCCCCTTCCCCCGAAATAAAATCCTGGCTATGCCCCTGATTCGATTCATGTAAACGACATCTGATGGTGTTTATCCAAACATATATACCTAGACGAAGCATTCGACCTCTGGCGTGAAGCCAACTAGTTGACAGAAAAACTGTGCGACGAAGAGCCATCATTATGTATACTCCTCTGCTTTCCTCCAACGCAACGCAGCGGTGATCAACTTTTATAATATATACTGGGTGGTCCTCGTAACGGTCGCCACAATTTTTAAGGCACTTACAATAATCTGACAAAAAAAGTTATACACAAAAATTTATCAGTTTCTAACCGGCAACAAATTGCAATAATAAAAATTAACCAAACTTTTTTTCCATAAAAAAGCAAGGTCACCTTGAAATTTTTAAATGGAAACCCCAATTTTTTTATTGCATATTCTTGTAGCTTACCTCGAGAGCTTTCCAAAACACTATAATTAAGTATTTTTTCACTAAGAACTTTTGGAATTATAAGGCTTGAAGGTTCTAGTATTTTGACATAAAATACAAAACTTTTTTTTTAAATAAAGTTTTTAATTTTTCTAAATTTTTATTTTAGGCTTTCTTTCAATTTTTACTATTGAAACTCTACTTTTTTATTGCATATTCTTATAGCTTACTTTGAGAGCTTTTTAAAACATTATAATAAAGTATTTTTTTATTATAATAATGTATTTTTTTATTAAGTACTTTTCGAGTAATGAAGTGTGTACGTTCATATAAAATTGTAATCTTCAAACTTTCGTTGATTCACAAAGCTTCCTCTATGAGGAAGCCAAACGAAAAAAAAGAGGAAATAAAGAAAAACTTCCTGATGAGGAAGCACTGTGCAAATTCTTAATTTGTACACTTTTATTTTTTAGTTATCCTGCACGCCAAATTGGAAAATGTAATTTCGAGAAAAACGCATTTAAAGATTATCTCTTCGCGAAAAAATGGTTTTTGATATTTTCGCGATACTTTCAGTTGAATAACGTTTAGTCCGGAACATATTCTTCACGCTTTATACTATTGATTTATGCCAAAAAAATTTTTTTTGAATTTTTTGACCGATCAAACTGGAATCCCCCTGGCCGTACACTTTCTTGTGGAACAGACTACCGTTGACTTTATTTAGAACCAAGTTTTTTGCTGTAAAAGAATGTTGAAAATGGCTAAAACGCCATTTTTTGCCAATTTCACTCTAATTTATTCAAAATCCTAACGTGCTACGCTGGCCATTGTGGTACTACGAGCACCCCTCTTGCTCCTTCTTTTATTTTTTGTAATACCCGGGTAATTAATATAAAGGGAGGAAAGGCATAAAAGAAGATTTTATTCCATTTTATAGTAAACGCATCTACGGCTATTGAGCCCGGATCTTTTATCCACGACACGTAATCTTTACACTTCGCGTTAAGTCTCGACGCAAACAAATCTATACCCGGAATTTCGAATTTTGCATTAATTTTCCGAAAAGCTACCTCTGCTAATTCAAATTCCGTCTCATTGTCTAACCTTCTCGACTCAAAATCTGTTTTATTATTATCTTTAGAGGTTATATATGATGCGAAAATAACCAATTCGCGCTCTTCACACCACTCCCATATATCCCTAGCGAGGTCACTGAGCTTTTTAAATCTCACACCCCTCATGCGATTAATCTAAGCAATTGCTGTGATATTATCGATTCTCAATAGTATATTGTATTCTCTAAGATCTTGGGCGAAGCACTTTAGACCGAAGAAGGCTGCTAATAACTCTAAATAATTTATATGATGTAGCTTCTCGGAAGCACTCCAATGTCCATGTGTCTTACTATCGCCACATGACACTCCCCATCCTGTAAGGGAGGCGTCTGAAAAAATAGTCAACTTATAATCTCTAGCTGCAATATTCAAAACTTTATTTAAAACATTCCGTTTCCACCAAGAAAAATCTTTTTCTAATTCTACATTTAACTGCATAATTGCCTCATAGTTGCCGTTTGTCTTTAAAAGAGCTATATATTTCTCTCTCTCCAGGCTCTTAACGTGCGCCCAACCATATTGGATCGCAGGGCAACATGATATTAATGACCCTATTAGTTGAGCAAAATCTCTAATTTTACATTTTTGTAAATTCATAAATCTGTTAATTTGAATCTGTATTTTTTGTCTCTTCTCTAATGGTAATTCCACTGTCATATTTCGTAAATTTAACACAAAACCAAGAAAATTACACTTCTGTGATGGAATTCTACAACTTTTTTCTTCATTTAAAATAAATCCCAGACTTTGCACGATATCCACAGAGTGATTTATATTTTCCAAACAACTTGAATACGTGTTACCTATCAGTAAAAGATCGTCTAAATAAATAACTGATAAAAACCCCAAACCTCTCAGATATCCTATCACCGTTTTCATGATCTTGGTAAACACGTATGGCGCTGTGTTAAGTCCAAAGGGTAAACAATTGAATTCATAAAGGCCACCTTCAAATACAAAATCTTAGGTATTTCTTATACTCTCTATCGATAGGAATCATATAATAAGCGTCCTTAAAATCCAATTTACCCATGAAGCAATTATGGGACACTAATTTAAAAGCTATTTTGAGATCTTCTAACTTAAAATGCTTAGTCTCAATAAACTCGTTTAGCTTTTTAAGATTTAAAATTAGCCTACTTGATCCGTCTGGTTTGGGAATCAAAAATATACTTGATATAAACTGACTTTCGCATGGAGAACATTTACTAACAGCTCCTTTGAGCACCAACTTATTTATGTGATCTGTAATTAACGATTTTTCTTTGTTTGACCACGCTAGTTTTCTGGGAATCGAATGTTGAATTATCGATCCCGAGAAGGGAATCTTGTATCCCTTTATCCATTTCAATATTCTGGAATCGGACGTCAGCCTTCTCCACTCTTCCAAAAAAAGACTTAGTCTCCCCGCTGAACTACTTACCACGTCAGAACTTATGTTTTCTTTTGTTCTGTTGGGGTTTGTGTTCGGAAGCTCTTGCGACCTCCTTTCTGATTCGTCCAGTTCTTTCCTTGACTCTGATACCGATTGTAACCTCCTTTCTGATACCCACCTGACGTTCTGGACTTGAAGGATTGGCGTCGAGACGGGTTCGTGGAGTTTTTTTATTTCTCCGTGTTCTTGGATTTTGTCTTAAGTTCCTTTCCCGACCGTTCGATCGATTTAGCTGCTTTAAGACGATCCCCTAACTTCTGGTCAAATAGCCATTCATCTGCCTCACCTGTTTTGAGCGTTTCTTTTTGAGAGCTGCTCAAGGCTGCGAGAATCAAACTCCTGCGCGTCTGCGTTTCGTCCCTCTGCAAATCTGCCAGGAGGCGCGCAGCTTCACTGAGCTTCTTAATGAGTTCAATCTGCGTAGCTGACAGCTTGGGGTTTCCGTCCCCCTCTTTATTACTGCCGATCATATCCACGATAGAGCTTCCTAACAAGGCCAAACAAGCGGTGATCTTCTTTTGTTTTTCCACGATCCGATCGTCTCGCTTCTTCGACGTCTCGTTGATTGAGACCTTGATCTCCTCGTTAAGCTTAGGTGGATCGGTCAACACGCAATTTTTTGGCGGTGCGTGCGCTTTCAACAGCTTCTCTCTCTCTTCCTTAGGTAAACCTTTCTTTAAAATGTCCTCAATACGGACCGCAATGCTATTAGGAATTGCTGGTGCCATTATCCTCTCCTCCGCCACTCTGCTGCCAATTGCCTCTCGAATATCATCATCTAGATCTTCAGCAATTGCCTTATCCTCTTGGCCGCGATCATCTGGCTTTTGCAGCTCTACTGCGGAAGAGTTCTTTTCCTGTTGTATTTCAGTTGCCGTATCAATCGGCGCTGCAACTTTAACATTAGCAGTTTCCTGCAGAAGACTCGTAGATGGATCGTTGACTCCTGCTTCATTTGTATCCTGAGCAACATCCTCCATTCTTAAGTATGGCAGTTGATCTCTGTCCAACAGAACTGCCCAAGAATCAGCTGGAGAATTTGACGGACTCTGTGACAATTCTTCTATGTCTGAGTCGCTCGATCGTCTGCGGTCCCGATCTCTGTCTTCCGACTCACGGCTCCCTAACAATCATAATATTATGTTTAATTAATAATTGTTTCTTAATTTATTTGACTCAACGAAAACGTATGCGTCAAAGTTTTATATCGGAGATCATAACCTTCGTAACGCCTTATTCGCTGTTCAGAATGCACACTGTGAGACTTGTTGTGTCTCTCGTCTGAGCAAAAGCTCAACATCAGGTTAGCGCCTGTGGCCCGTCAATAGGTTAGCGCCTATGACGCGACTCGTGTGCCAATTTAATGCATGATGCATTGACTGTTCTCAATTCAGCATAAAATGCTGTATTCCGCATTAATAGGTTAGAACCTAAATGGTGGTTAAGAGTTCTTTATATCAATCAAGAACCGCATTGATTCTCGTCCCAGGTTAGAGCCTGTGACGTGCTTGTCATATAAAGAAAGACATTTTGACATACTACTATATATCCTCTGATTTTCTGTAAAATCTACAATGCGACTAACATTTCACGCATTATACGTTATTTGCCGTCGCTTACGATCTATTTCTTGAACGCGTTTTCTTCGCTGTGAATTTAACCTCCATTCGATCTCACATCGATACTTACTTGAGCGTTCTTTACGCCTCTGTTGCTTATAATCCTTGACTTCTCTTAATAATTTTCTCAGTTTCTTTTCTAGCCTATTTTCCTTTGACTCGTCGTCGGAATCCGCTCTGCTATGCTTCCTTTTTCCCATTTTCTCTGAGCAGAGATTCTTAATAACGTGACTGCCTCGGCACAAAAACAAAGAATGACATCATAGGCCCGTGCGAGCGGCGACGTGTGAAAGGATACTTTCTTTTTATCTTTGAAAGTGTGGCGCCCTCGGCATATAATTGAGGAGTACTACGTTTATATCTCGAGGAAGAGGCGCGAAATACAATTTTTTAACCTAAACTACATATATTACTCTTATTATTAGGCACCAAGATCCGCCGCGACCAATATTGGCTTTCTTTCATATTTATATTTGTTTAATATCATCGGTCTTATTCTTAATATCATTTGTTTAAAATACGTCGCCTGAAATAAGACGTTCAACCAACATATATTTGTTATTGCGAGAAATATCACCACATACCTCGATGGTCGAATTGGTAGGACGCCCGCACGGATTGAAGGGAGATCCAGGTTCGAATCCTGGTTGAGGTGTTATTTTTCGCAATAATTTCTTTACAGTTTTCGGGGAAAGAGGGTATCTATCTTATAGATGCTTGTTAGCATCAAAATTATTAAATTGCTTGTTAATTTAACATGTGAGTTAATTCCGGCTTCATGTAAGGATTGTGAAAATTCACAAAATAATTTATTATTAGACACCAAGATCCGCCGCGACCGATATTGGCTTTCTTTCATATTTTATATTTGTATATTACTGTGAATTTTATTAATGTCCATTTTTTACAATATTTGCCAAGGTTACAATGAGGTTAGGTTAGGTTACATTTTTGTGGGGATGCAAGCATTCACATGCCACTTCTTTATTAATTTTATTATTTGCTTTTGACAAATTAAAATATAACATGTAATCATCTTGTATTGTTGTCAGAATGAAATATTGTGGACTTGCATGGCTGTCATGGCAACTGATAATAAAGAATTGCATGCTGCGGAAGAAGCTTATGCTGCTATTTGTAGATTTGACAAAGTAGATTATATTAAATATATCAAGGTAATTAAAAATTATTTATTTATATATATACAGGGTGACCCATTTTAACTTAGGCAGCCAAATAACTCGAAAAATAAGCACACTACGAAAAAATGTTTAGAATCAAAATTTCGTCATTTTGAGGGGGACGTACAATGACGTTAAAATGAGCCCCCCACCCCTCCCCCTGGGCGGTGAGGGGGGGCAAGTTTG
>NJRL01001698.1:5953-18750 GCA_003063815.1 Aphaenogaster rudis
TGTCCATCTGGTGGTGGTGCCGCGTACTGCTCGCGGATGTAGTGAATATTATATGGACATACAAACTTGTCCATTTTGGGATATCCTATAGTGTCCACAAATGTATATCCTATGGATATCTTTATAAGGTCCATGGACATCCCGACAAGAAATGGACACAAAACGGATGTCCATAGGATATCCTGTGCTGTCTGGGTTAGGGGATCCTGGACGGATCGAATTACCGACATTTACAGTCAACGTCACTATTTTGAATTGGCTTTATAGATCGCAAAATCCTTTTACAGAATTGAAGTATACATACTAATGAACAGTGGAAACCATCATTTTGTGTTAAAACTGAAAAAAATGTAAAAATAATATTTTAGTCGGTATGGTAGAGCTGTCAGTTCCTTCCAGGATCCCCTTAACGTAACAAAATTCATTTTATAAGCCATTAATTTCAATTTAATTTAGTTTAAAAAAATATTAACTTACCTAACCCTGGAATTTGATCGAAGTCGCTCTCGGGGCGGCGAGCAATACCAAACCAAGTGACTAAACGGCTAAACGGCTAAATTTAACGGCGTTCGTCGAGACGGTAGAGTCTTGCGTCGCGCAGGCGCGTATGACGGGTCTCGGTGTAGCAGGCGCACGTCGCGTCGGATCTAAGCAACAGAGTGCCGTGTGTACACCCCCGCCCACGTATTATTGTGCGGCTGGCCCGAAGCTAGCCTGGCCACGCTTACCCTCGACCTCACGGGAAACCGTCCTGGCGGCCGTCGAGGACGGATAATGCATTCGTTATTTCGCGAGAGGCAGCCCCGGCAGCGCCACCGAGCCACGTAGAGAAGCTCCTTAACACGACACCGTGGACGAGTATGATTCTGGCTGGATCAGACCACTTCTTGGCGGGTAAGTCCACTATCCGGCCGGACCTGGGCTCCCTGGCAACGGGCCTGGTTCGCGCGTTATTTCGCGCCTCCTGGACGGCCGCTGCGAGAGGATCTTTCGTATTGCGCGTTCCGTGAGCAACGGCGAAAATGCAAATCGTCCAGTTTCGAAATTGGGAGACCCCGTCACTCGAACCCCCACGGCGCGGTCTACCCTCCTCTCTGTTTTCGTTTCACTCGGGACGCCAGGTCTTGGAAACCAGGCCTCGATTGTCAGCTTTCGATATTAGGAATCGATATTGTCAGCTTTCTCCAATTGGATTACCCTTCGATCTATATTTCGAACTTTTAGGATTGACAAAATAGAGTTCGGTGGCTTCCAACGATCGTGAAAATCCTCGCGACCTCCGCATTGCGCAAGTAGATTCTCAAATTTCGCGAGTAAAATACGTTTAGGGGCGCAACGATTACGGCACAGTAGGGGATGCGACGGAGATTTCTGAAAGATGTAGTTAATGTGAAGAATTAATTGCGATCGACAAGTTAGATTAAGATTTTAAAATTGAGATTTCACGATTTCTTTTTTTTTCGACCGCGTCGCACTTAGGAAACGTGCGTGTGCAACGCTGCGCAATTCCAGGTATCACAGGTAGTTTGTCACAACTGGAGCGATAATAAATTATTCCAGGTCATTATACGGCGTAATATGTCGCTGCCGCGTTAACGCGCGTTCGATACGAACAGCCGTAATCTATAATGGCTAAAATCTCAAGTTCAAGAAGGCGAAAATGATCGATAATCTTTCGATTATAATTAGTTTTCCGAGAGAAACAAGGACCTGCACGGAAAAGATTCGGTCTACCTTTTCGAGTTTATTTCATTTAAATGATTTATTTTATTTAAATTTATTTCATTATTCAGTTATTTATTAGTTTATTTTATTTAAATTATTTTTTTTATTTCAGTATATTTTATTATTTAGTTATATCTATTGGTTTATTTCATTTCAATTATTTTTTATTTTAATTATTTATTAGTTTATTTTGTTTAAATTCTTTCGTGCCCATTTTTCTGCTCTCTTCTCTATTTATTCCTTGTTACTGTACAGAATGTTCTTTAATTGTATATAAAAATTGATAGTATTATATGGTGTACAAAAGTGACTAAACAAAAATTTTATATTTTGCTTTCTCATAGAGGATGCTTTGTTTTGGGGTCAAAAATTTGGTTTTAATTTGTCACGGGCAATGTGTTCAGAATGTTTTAAAACGTCTAAAAAACACATTATACAAAATGTCTGTGTGTATGTGTGTATGTATGTATGTGTACACACTCATAACTCGAAAAGTACTTAATGAAAAAATACTTTTTTGTAATATTTTGAAAAGCTCTCGAAGGTAGCTATAAGAATATAGAATGAAAAATGGGGGTTTAAATTGAAAGAATTGAAGGGGAAACTAATCATCGCTTTAAACGAAAATTTAAAAAAAAATTTATAAGAAATGAATTCTTTTACTAATTATCTCCAAATACAATAACCATTACCATACAATAATCATACATCATTCTTCAATAATATTCTATTCTTCTTTTAAAAATTAGTTTGATCTCATAATTTGCGGAAGTTTGAGTTACCACAGACATTTTTCTAATTTTGAAATGGCTTAAAAATCTCAATTTATTTAATTGAAACCCCCATTTTTCATTGCATATTCTTATAGCTTACTTCGAAAGCTTTTCCACAAACACTATAATAAATTATTTTTTCATTAGATAAGTACTTTTCAAGTTATGAAGTGTTTCCATATACATATGACTGTAATCATGCTTCATAACTCGACAAGTACTTATTGAAAAAGTGTACAAATTAGAAACTTGCACATTGCTTCCTTATCATTACAGATCGCTACCATTGTTCCTCTTCAAAGCCAGCTTTTTTAAATTACAGCAACATTATAATTATTAACATAAAATAGTATGGCTTTCTCATAGAGGAAGCTTTATGATATGCAAGTTTCTGATCCACTATAGATCTATTTTCTTCGATGTTTCTTGAAAGTGTGCAAATTAGAAATTTGCACATTGCTTCCTTATTATTTTATTTCGCTCATAAAGCTTTGTCTATAAGGAAGCCATTTTATGTTAATAATTATGTTGCTGTAATTTAAAAAAGCTACCTCTAAAGAGGAACAATGGTAGCGAGTTTCTAATTTTTTTCATATTTGATACTATTCATGATTATGTAATAATAAATGGAACGCATTCGACATATATATCCTGTGTATATACAGACGAAAATTTTTCTTGATGTTACACATTAATTAATTACGTGCAACAAAATAAAACAAGATATTCTGCATTTTAAAGTAAATGAAAAGCATCTGCGTACATTTTAATGTACGCCGATAATCACCTCGTGTTTGACAAGTGCAATATTATTTTTTAATAAAAATAATATATTATTATGTAATTATTTATATAGTTTTGGAAAATAAGTTAAACATTCATTATAAAAGAAATTAAACAGTCACATATAGCTTCCTTCGGTATTTAGATTTCGGTTTAGATTTTCATCCAGAGACCTTTGAACGAAGGTCGTTAAGATGCGCGAAACTTGGCGATACTTGTTTATTGAGAAAATATTGTTATAAATAATATACAAAGTGTTTTTTATGTACCGTTCCGATTTTATTTTGCCGCCATTTTTGTTGGTAGCATTGTAATCAATTGTAATTTGATTGTTGCCAAGTTCTGACGCTGGCAATTCATAATGGAGCATTTTATATCGCAACAACGTGTTATAGTTATTAAAACCTTTTATTAAAATGAATCGTCAATTGTGAACACTCGAAGAAAATTACGTGATTTTTTGGTGCATATAATGTTCCTTCAAAGCCAACAATTCAACATGTAATCAATATATAATTTTGAAACGCGGTATACTCTGCAAGATTTACCGAAGCCTGGCAGAGCTCGTATAGCACGTACGCCACAAAACATCAATGTTGTAAGAGAAAGAGGTGTTAACTTAATACCTTTGCGCTCCATTCACGACGACGTTCACGGTTATTTTCTTGCAGCTATTGTGTTAGTTGAATTTTGTATGGATAAAAATGCAATTCCTTCCTTAAAATTTTCTATACAGTTGTCGGTGAAAAGCCAATTTCTTGTGCACGACGTCTAACAGAGATCCCCGGATTTTCGTTAAGACTTTCTCTTACCAGTATTGATATTTTGTGGCGTGCTATACGAGCTCTGCCAGGCTTCGGTAAATCTTGCAGAGTATACTGCGTTTCAAAATTATTGATTACACACTGAATTGTTGGCTTTGAAGGAACATTATGTGCACCAAAAAAATTATATAATTTTCTTCGAGTGTTCACAATTGACGATCCATTTTGATAAAAGGTTTTAATAACCATAACACGTTGTTGTGGTGTTAAATGCTCCATAATGAATTGCCAGCGTCAGAACTTAACAACAATCAAATTACAATTGACTACAATGTTACCGACAAAAATGGTGGCAAAACAAAATCGGAACGGTATATATAAAAAACACCCTGTATATACATTCTATCTAAATAGCTGATTAGTTTGTAGAATGGATATATAAGGATTCTTCCGATGCAGTGTTTAGCCTTTTTACCCGCCGAATATTTCAAGTGCTTTTTCATTAAGTGATCACGAAAAAAGACGAAGGAAAAAATCGATTGCGTTGGAAGGACAGAGCAAATAAATTTGATCGCATTATTGAAATATCAAAAGTTTGCATCTTAATAGCATGTAATGACGCTTAATGTCACAAAGTATCGGCAGCATTAATAATTTGTTTCAAATTTGCGTGTGTAAAAAAATGTCATGAAAAGATTTCAAGAAAAAAAGGAATTGAGGAAAATAAGAGACACGCGATACAAAAGCTGTAATGCAATAATATCTTAAGAAAAAAATATCAAATGCGAAATAATAAGCCTCTAAGAAAATTTTACATATCTTCTCTTTAAAATATAATTTTACATATCCTTTAAAATAGTTTTACGTATTCTTTAAAGAAATTTTAAATATTCTTTAGAGAAATTTTACATATTTTTTAAAAGAAGTTTTACACATTGTTTAAAGAAATTTTACACATCCTTTAAAATAATTTTACATATTCTTTAGAGAAATTTTACATATCTTTTAAAGAAGTTTTACACATTGTTTAAAGAAATTTTACATATTCTTTAAAAAAGTTTTGCATATCCTTTAAAGAAATTTTATAAATATAATACGTCTCTTAACGTCTCTTAAGACGGGGATTTCTCGGGATTTCAGTACCTGTGGAAGCGACTGCAGTTTTGGGTGCCGTTGCCGGTTTCGTAGTGCTCCTGCTAGCTCTTTTCCTTTACCTGTCCCGGAAGTGGTGCTTCACGCCGCCTTCGTCTACCGCGCTCTTCGGCGGAGTTTGTGTGCCTCTCTGTGAGTCCACCAACAGCTCCACATCTCAAATCTCGAAAAACATAGGTACATGATTTTAGTTTATACCTCGACTTCCATCCTGATCTCCTTGCAAATTTGCACCATACCAAAAATTCTAAAATTTGTTTAAATTTCATCCCTCTTGATCTGCGATAACAAAATTTAATTTCAAATTTGTTAAATAAATCTATAAAATAAAACAGGAAGTCGATTGATCTCTACAATCTATATTACGTTAGAATTCCGATTGCCAAATTTTTGTAATTTGTATATTCGCGGTTCTTCGCGGTATGCATAATTTATAATAATATATTTTTGGCTTATAGGGAAGGCATTCTCCTATTCGGATCCAGAAACAAGCTCCGATTCAGAGGAAGACGCTCTCCGACGATTAAATTTGCGTTCACATCCTCCGCCGGATACGTTGACTATCCAAGCGGAGGACGGACCAACGACTATCGTAGGTCAGTAACGGCAACAAAATAGAATTAAAAATAAATGTAAGAGTTGTAAAATAGAATTAAAATTCTGGAATTAAAAATGAGAAATACGTAGATTATAATATAAAAATGAGGAATACGTAGATTATAATATAATCAATATATTATATATATTTATTAATTCTATTTTACACAACTCTTACATTTATTTTTAATTCTAAATATATTATATATAATTATATATAATATATTATAGTAATATATAATATATGTTATATGTATTAATATGTTATTTTCTAATTGTATTATTTATTCACAAAATTCAACTTGAATTTTAACACACGCGCATGCACACACCCATATGCACATGCATATGGGGTGTTCTATTTTTACTGTACACTTCATATATTTCAGTTGTTTTTTTAATTTCGAAAAAAATGTTACAAAACAAAGTTTCATATTTTTTGGAGGCAAACACGACGCATGCAACGGGTTTTTTTATATCAAGCACTTTTTGCGAGATGATATGCTTATAAATAAAATCATGTAATTTTTATATATATACATAATACTATTCACTAGTCATTTTGCATGTGAAAATATTAAGACAAAATGATCAAAAATGAATATTTTTATATGTATTCATTTTTTAATGATTTTATTGTTACTATTTTTATACACAAAATAATGAGATAAATCAATTATTGTTTGTAGATGCTGGGACTACTTCTAGTAGCTGCACTGAGGAACATTCTCCAGCAGATCAACAACAGGTGAGTTCTTGATTATATTTAAGAAAAATGTTAAAGAAATTCGAGAAAAGTCCTGTAAATCAAATAAAAGAGATTTGCATTCAGTATTGTATTCCGTTTCGTCTATTTTAGTGTGTGGTGGAAGTTGGGGCTTCTAGCATTATACTCGACAATCGAGAGCAGGAGATACAAGTTGAGCAAAATGACTCGACTACCAATGACGTTATCACAACGATGGGTACAGTGGCTACCGAGGAAATTGGTAGCCTGGAAGTCGCTTTTCTATATGATGCCCCAATGCGCGAGATGACAGTTTGTATATTTACTTATTTAATTGTCAATTCCAATTTTAATAACTATGATCTTTTTTTCTATTTCTAAAAACGAATGTGTGAGATTATCTCTTTATTATTATTATAATCGAATATCATTATTCTTATGCTTTTATAATTATATCTACTATATATAATATGTATAATTATCATATACCAAAACAATATAATTTATGTATAATTATTAATAATTTTATTTAATATATTTATCTTTCTTACTTAAACAGAAATGAAAGTATTATTTTTTGTAGTAGCATAATTTGCTTTAAAAATCGAGATGCGCCATTCGTTATGTTACCAAAAATAATTAATTTGGATGAAGAATTATTCTAGAAAAAATATTTAGTTTGTGTATGTTATATTAAAATAAGTTTGTTTTTTTAAATTACTTTCAAAATGAAGATTAAAATATTTTTAGATATTTATTTAAATAAAATGCTCTTGAGAATATCTTATAATTAATATACATAATATATATAATTTATTATTAAAAAACGTTCTTATTTTGTATTGCAGATAATAAATTCTCATCTTTTTTAATTATTTAATTATACAATTATCGACAAATGAGATATTGTTTTCCTAGGTTCACGTATTACAAGGACGGAATTATCCTGCTGGCATTGGTGGTAGCCAGGTACGGTTAGTCCTGCTACCATCAAAAAAGCAAAGACGTAAGACTCGAGTTCGGCAAGGTACATCTCCACAATATATGGAGAGCTTTTTGCTTCCTCGTGTAAATCCAGAAGATGTAAACGCAATGGGAGTACGACTTAGAGTGTATCTGTGGGGTGGCAGAATGATGCGTCGGGAAAGATTATTGGGTGAAGCCAGAGTATCCTTCGATCAGATTAATCTCCAATTAGAAACGACCCTCTGGTTAACTCTTCAACCACCACTTTCTTCCTCGGTAAATTATCCGAAAATCTATATTTATCATTACTGATTAAATAAAGATATCTTTTGGCAACCAGTGATGTATAATGTACTTAGATATAATGTAATCTGTGCCAGAATAGTTGAGACTTTTTTGCGTAGTAAACTATATAAATTGATTTCTTAATTTAAGACATAATTAAACAAGAAGATGTTAGCTCGGGTTGGAATAGGAATTAAATTCTGAATAAGAATATTCCAATAAATGTATAAGATGTTAAAAAAAGGATTTAGAACTTATAGGGTAATGACTCGCTTGTTCTTGTTTATAGCATGTGCTGTGTAAACAAAGGATTATCTTACCACATTCTTACTTCGACTATGATTGAAACTATGTTTTCGAATAAAATCTTTTCTTCGCCAGTAAATAGATAAAAGACAACAAAATTGTTAATTTAATTCGACTTGATTATGGGCAATAAATGCTACAAATATGCAATGTACAAAGATAAAAATGTTGCAACTTACAAATACTTATGTGTCATAAATATAATAAGAAGTCGTATGAGTTATATGCCTAGAGGCCAACTAACGTCTATTCACATCGAGACATATTATAATACTAACGTTAATAAAAAGAATTTAAAACAAACACATCAAAAGTCATCACTGCAAAGTTATATAAAATAAATACATTACAAGCTATATAGATTTAATTATTTTGTCATAAATAGCGGTCAATCAGGTCACAGTAATTTTGGATAGAGAAATACATATTTTAATCAAATGACTACACTACTCAGTGACCAAATGACGTAAATTAAATAAAGACCCTATTAATTGTATTACGTCCAAATTGAATGAAATGGTTAAATCTTGGCGCGATAATGATATCATAAACGACTGTTCCTTTCCTTTCTAAAAAAAAGGCATGTTAAATCGATACTCGCATCTCTCGAAGTCTTCTCGAAAGTCTCGAAATTTATTGTTGACTCTTTTCCGCGATGCCAATTGGTTCTTTCGTTGCGCTTACTTCGTGAGCGGCTGTCATCGCATATTTTGACAGTTGTGTATCGAGGGGTTAATAGCAAGTCTATGGTTAATAGTGATAGTAAAAAGTAAAAAATAAAAAGCCAAATAGCGCGCGCGAAGCGCGCGTCTGTGATGTCTCTAGTATATATAAAAAATTGAATTGTACAAATGGTAATCTCCCACGTTGTTATGGACAACCGAAGATTCACAAAAAGGAATTCCCTCTGAGGATTATAATATCGACATTGGGAAGTTCTCTATATAATATCTCCCACTTTCTGCATGAGATTCTGGATAAGTCTATTTCAAAACCTAAGTCTCATATCAAAGATAGTTGGTCTTTTGCTAAATTAATCAATGGTGCTTATATTAAATCAGATGAAAGTTTAGTTTCTTTAGACGTAACTGCATTATTTACTAATATTCCTACACAAGCAGTGTTAAACGCAATTGAAAATAGATGGAATTACATTTCTACAAAAACATCACTTTACAGCAATTTTTATACGCAATACGTCTAATATTAGAGTCCACGAGTTTTATGTTTAATGGTGAGGTATATGAACAGATCTTCGGTAGTTCAATGGGATCTCTGCTTTCTCCTATCTTATCTGACATAGTCATGGACAACTTAGAGACACATTGCCTACAATTATTACCATTTAATGTCTGTATGTTTTATAGATATGTAGACGATATTTTTACCATTATACCGACATCGATGTTGGATCATGTCCTTAGTATTTTTAATAGTTATCACTAACGCCTCCAATTTACTTATGAGATAGAAAGAGATGGTAGCTTAAGTTTCTTGGATACGATGGTTGTAGAGATGGAAATAATTTAATCACGAATTGGTATAGAAAACCCACTTTTTCAGAACGATACATTAATTATTTTTCTAACCACCCTATAAGATATAAAATTAAGACTATTAAAAATTTAGTTGATCGTGCGATTTTACTTGCTGACAAACGTTTTCACATAGATAATATCACAGAAGTTAAAAAAATATTAATTAATAATAACTATCCAGCACATATTGATAAGCATATCCTTATGCGTGTGAAAAATATTGAACATTCTCATCAAGAAAATCATAATGACGTGCATTCTGATGTAAAACATTTTATTACTATTTCATATGTAAAAGGGTTAAGTGATAACATTTGTCGTGTATTAAAAGATCTTAATTTCCGTTATATACCATTCCTAAGAAACTTAATTGTATAATAAAAAAAGGAAAAGATGAATTAGAACATTTAAAACAAGAACAATTAGTATATAAAATCGAATGCAATGAATGTGACTCTGTATATATATCGGGCAGACTAAGAGACATGTTGGAACACGTATGAAAGAACACCAACGGGATATTACGAAAAATGCGAGTAATCATTCTGTTAACAGTCAACATAGAATATCGTTTGGACATGAATTTAATTGGGCTGAACCTGTAATATTGCATAAAGAAGTAGTTACAAGAAAGCGAGAGATTGCTGAAACATTTTTTATTAAACAACATGACCACACTATTAATTTACAAAGAGATACTGACAATTTGACCGCTATTTATGACAAAATAATTAAATCTATATAGCTCTTGTAATGTATTTATTTTATATAACTTTGCAGTGATGACTTTTGATGTTTGTTTTAAATTCCTTTTATTAACGTTAGTATTATAATATGTCTCGATGTGAATAGACACGTTAGTTGGCCTCTATGGCATATAACTCATACGACTTTTTATTATATTTATGACACATAAGTATCTATAAGTTGCAACATTTTTATCTTTGTATATTGCGTATTTGTGGCATTTATTGCCCATAATCTGTTATCTTGGTTTTTAGATGACTTTTTTGGGTGAATGCCATAAACTTATGTGCTTATTTAATCTACTGTATCAACGCATTTGAAAAGGACCAAATCCCATGGTAGTGCCTTTTTATATAATACATCTGACCAGTCAGGTCAAATTAAATTAACAACTATGTTTTCGACTTTTTCATATAAAATTATTTTTCCGATTGTACTATTAATTACAGGATATGTTATATAATGTCAGTGAAATATATGTTATATTATTATATAAAAATGATAATCACCATTATGTTGCATGGAAATTATATTACACTTTCTAGGCACAGGATTGGGGTACCACTAGCAGTCTAACTCGTAGTGATTCCACGGGATCTCAACAGTCGGTTCAATCGTATGCATCTCCGGCTATACCACCTTATGGCAGCAGCATGAAGGGGGGCAGTGTCGCTGAAATTCTAATTGGTTTGGCGTACAATGGTACGACAGGTCGCTTATCAGTTGAAATAATCAAGGGTTCCCATTTCCGCGGTGGAGGCGGAAACGATACAAAACCTCCCGACACTTATGTCAAATTGGCTCTTATTGATAGCAACAATCATGAAATGGACCGGTCTAAAACCGGTTTAAAACGTGCCCAACCGAATCCCCTCTATAAGGAGACTTTTATATTTCAGGTAACTTTTATGAAATCTCTGACTTGCCTATTTCTTAATCTTTAGCTGCGGCGCGCTACAAATGAAAATCATGGTTTTGCAACTGATAGTTGATTTTTGAAGGCGTACCTATATGTATACCCTTCGCAAATAAGATCACTTTTTCAAAGAATGTACATAAACGCTTGTCGCAGCTAAAGGGTTAAAGTTTCTGGGCGTTTAAAATTCAATTACGTGAAATGTGATATATGGCATTTCATTTCTGAATATAGATTGCGTTGTTCCAATTGGGAGACGTGACACTCTTCCTCTCTGTGTACAACCGTCGGCGAGGTGGAATGGGCAGGAAGGGACGGGAGATGATCGGTTGGCTCTCTTTGGGTTTAAATAGCTCCGGATCAGAGGAGCTACAGCATTGGAACGATATGCGAACGGCGAGGCAACCGATGCAAGTACAACGTTGGCATTCGCTACTGCGTCCTTGAGATGTCTTCGTGTGAGTGTCTCTCATGGATTCATTCTTGATGCAGCTATTCGAGCGCGAAATGATTTAACCGATACTTGCCGAAGAGTACGGGAAATAAATGAGCGTTTCTAGAGAAGAATAATTACTCGTGACAGGTTTATCTGGAGAGAGATTTCAATTCTTTCTCCTTATCTCACGGAGACACACTGTGTACTGCCTGGTTAAAGAACGGAAGTCAATATTCCAATCGGTCTGTTAATCCCAAGTCAGAGCCCGAACAATACAAATGTCCAAATAATATCGTAAAGATGTTCTAACTACTATGCCTCTTAAACAGAGCAAATATTATATGATGTGAACATGATATATCATATGATGATATGAACATAAAGTTCAAAAGGTGTCATATTTTAGAGCTCCGTTAGACAAATAACAATGTCTAAATGGTGTTCTAAATATTTCTCTCTCTCTCTCTTTCTCTCTCTCTCAAAAGATAACTCTAACTTTCAATCGAATTTTAAATAAAGTCCTGAAGGAACTTTCTGAAGAAACTTTCTGGACCTTTGTTTCGTTCGGGACGCTCTGTTTGGAATACTGTAAACTCTGAGTTACAAACTCTTGTCTAAATGTACCAAGTACATTTCCTTTTTGATACGCTGATGGGAGCAGTGTGGCTTATAGTCTTCGATGTTGAGGGTCCCGACGATCACGATCGTTGTCCCGGCGTTTATCGACGTTCCGGCCCAATCATCGTACCTGTCCTGTCACATGGTACGGTGCTCTCCAACTCGACATGTGCCTGAGCCAATCTGAATCATTTATTTTTTACTTTGTGCCTTTCACCCTTTTTATGCCACGCGCTACGCTAAATGGAGAATTGTCGTGAAATGTAAGCGAAATTTAACTGTCCGAATGACATCATTTCGAAAACAGACCCAGATAACCAAGCGTGAAATAGCAATTTGAGCAAACTAATGCATTGCATGTGTTGTTATATATTTGCTGTACATTTGCTGACATTGAAATACAACACGTTATCGAATGCAGCAACATGACTGCTTATACATGCAATCAGTTAACGAAATTTCAA
>NJRL01001699.1:0-12215 GCA_003063815.1 Aphaenogaster rudis
AAATTTTGACAGTGTAAGAAAACACAAGAAAAATACGATTAAATAAAAATTTATTTTTTATATATTGTTTTTACATATTATGGAATGAAAGTTTTTGTAAAAATTAGTAAAGCTTAAGGTTTTAAAATACCATGAACATTGAAAATAATTTTTGAGGAATGAAGACTTTTAAAAAAGAAATTTAAACAAATGTTAGTCTTAAAAATGAAATAATTATTCCTAGCGGTACCTATATTGATCTTGCTCAGTTTTTAGCATCGATTTGGCGTCAAACCGCCGCGCCGCGCAGATCTTGCTCGGTTTTTGCCATCAATTTGGCATCAAACTCCGCCGCGCAGATCTTGCTCGGTTTTTGGCGTCAAACTTCGCCGTGCATGGCGCAGATCTTGCTCGGTTTTTGGTGTTAATTTGGCCTCATATTTTGTTAGCAAGCTTTCTTCTACAGCACAAAAATTGCAACAACATTGCAGTAACATTAAATATTGCCGAAATGTTGCAGCAATTTTTGTGCTGTAGGGGTTGTCTTCTTTTTGCTATCAATCTGCCAACAACGTTTGATCTAACAGATTTGGTACCAAATTTGATGCCAATTTGGTTACAAAATTTGTAGCGAGCAGCTTGGCAAATTTTGCTATGACAGATTTGGCTGACTGGGGATTAATTTCATTACATATTTATTACAATATTTTTATGTTTTTGTTGAGGAAAGATTTATTCCAAATTAGCCGAAGAATTTGTTATCAATACAGTAATGACAGAATACCCTGTATAAATGAACAAACAATTCGTATGAGTGAAACTATAAAATATGAGAAATAACCGGTTTTCCTATAGCTCTAATTTATAAAAAAAACAACATTGGACTGTAATTAATGTTAGCTAATATTTATAGGACTAGCCTAAATATAAAATAAAATGTTTTAATATATATAAAGTTAAATGCTAGGGCAAAATTGAAAATTAATAGTAGATTTAACATACACACGTATATTTCAAACATTGTCAGGATACATTATTGACATAGTATCATGAATACATATAAACTAAAAAAGAAATGAACTTTTCTTTCTAAAGGATTTACTATTCAGAATAAGTATGCGGTACGCGTATTGTGAGTATATTCTGTTATAATTGACACACTGCTATATACTAGACATACAATTTGTTACTATTTATTCCAGATCTGTCTTGTAAAATGGAATATTGTGTATGCAGGGTGTATACATGTATGTATTTGTAGAACATTGCACATTTTCTCTCAATCATCGATACTAAAGACAATGTAGACAAGTTTATTGCCAAATTGTCATTTTCAGCAATTTTATAGTTGCAAAACTATAACAAATTGGAATTTTTACTCGTAGGACTTTGTTAGAGATCTAAAGCTTGAATTACTTTATATTGTAAGATTAGTATTTAGAAAAAATGTGCAATGGAACATTTTCATTTATATACATATATATGTATATTTGCTTTAGTTTAACAAATGTAAGAATGATCGCTCATGCCTCTTAAAATCGAAAGAGAAAACAGAAGGATTATAAACCTATTAAGATAAATATCATATGTGAAATTTGCTTATGAAAATATGAAATTCCTATATGTAGAAACTGCAACTCTTAGGAGATACTTTTTGATAACAAGTATGCTGAAGAGATTTACTGGGCTATTGAGATGTTACGTTACTATCTTATGATATTAAATGGATAAAAGTAGTGTCATAGAAGTTTACGCAAACTGAAAAACTAATTTTTAGGGCTACCACTATATCCTCAAAAACATATCTATATTTTATATCTATATTCATCATAGTTTAGAACCAGATATGACTATATGTTCTTATAGTTCGTGATATTAATATTATCTTCTGCACAAATAAAACTTTGAATCAGATGGCCATATTTGTTCTAAACAGGACACCAGATAGAAATATAGACTAAATATTCTTTATATATACTTTGCCTTCTATATTCAAGCCAATAATTCCTTCTTTCCATAATTATCTTGAATATTTTCTACACTTACAATTGCTTACAAAAATTTTAACTGGTGTTACAAGAACGGGATGCTAAAAGGTATAATTTTCTTCTTCAGTTATACGAAACTGACTGTACAAATAGTGTATATATTATATGCACTCACATGTACATGTATAAAATATGTGAATATCTTGTATTTTTGCATCCTTATACTTTTTTATTACAAACAAATATTGTTTTCAAAAAATGTTGCAACAATTGATAAGAAAATAATACACACATTATATAATAAAATTGATAATATAACACAATATAGTCCTACAACTTATATCTTGTTAAATAGTTATCTGTTAAACTGAAGTGCAATAATCTATAAGATCAAAAGATACCACAACTAAAATAATATTTTCTATATATGTAAAAATTGAGCGAGATGTCAATTCTATATAGATAAATATAATTGAGCACTGAGCACATATATTCTATAATTTAATTTGAATAAATGTAGTTTAAGTCTGTTACTTGTATGTAATGAAAACATCTTACAGAGTATAAAGCATACATAGAACTATATATTAATGAAGCATGTTTAATTTGGTCGGTTTGTAAGGAAACTATGTCACGAATCTCCATTAAAGGTACACTTCAGAAAGACACACACATCTCATATACTTTTCTAATATCATTCTAAAAATAAGGGATACATCTATATGTTCAATTTGAAAAATATCTGTAATATATTAGCATTATCTAAAAAGAATATGGCTGAGCTTAAATACAATAAAGTGATAAAATATATATAATATGGAATATCGCTTTTCTTTATATAATGCTACAAGGTTATTTTTATTACATTTAACTTCTGTATTATTTATAACGATCAGGATATATCAATGATTAAAAACGAAGAAAACGAGAAAGTAAAGCTAAATGAAAAAATAAAATGTTGGTTAGGTGTTGCTCTATAATAAAATTATACCTAATTATATATATATATATATATATATATATATATATATATATATATATATATATATATATATATTATATATATATATATATGTGTGTATAATTAAAAACAACTTACTTTTATATTACACAACAAACGGGATTTCAAAACAAGACAATCATATTCTAATAACACTTATGATATAATCTCGATCACTATATGGATATTATAAAAATTAGAAAAATATATTATTAATGTTAATCATAAACTTGAAGTATAACTTTGTCATAATATTTTTGTTTATGCCATGAATGCGTAAAACATATTTTTGTGATATTAAAGTAAATCATAAAAAATTAAAAAATTGAAAAAGTTCAATATATGATGTTTATATATAACTATGAGTAAATGTTTATGAAGATTTTTTTCTATGCATGCCATATAATAAAAATTTGTATAATAGATATGATCGTTGTTATAAATGGATAATATTTCTACTGTAGCATTAATATGGTATTATTAGTCAAAAAAATTATGTAACTATGTGTAATATCTATATTTTTAATCTGATCGTTCGCTGCTATACAAGTACATCTATTTTAAGCTTTAGTTATGTTAAGATTTGTAGGAAATGCTCTCTTAAGCTATTTCCATATTTTGTCACATAAATTTATGCCCAATTTTATGTTTCGTTACATTTGTAAGAACTATTAAGTTCCTATGGATTTTTTCGTACATACAGCAATTTTATATTAAGATATTTTCAGAAAAAATAATTTTTTTATGAAAGAAAATCTATGCAATTAAAATAAAAGCAGCAGTTTTGTGAAATGTATAACATTATACAGAAAAACAAAGAGAATGGCTCAGTTAGCCAAGTGTTCTGTCTCTGTAGAGAATAGATCTTGCAAAGTACCTACTAAATTTTGTTGACAGAAAGACTACAGTTTTGATACAGGATCTGACATATACAATGCTGCTGGTAGAATACTGGTAGAAATATAGCAAAGTTTTTCTAATAAAATATGATAACAGATTGATGGCAGAAATCAAACAGACCTTGTCATACCTGTTACATAATTTGATTCAGATTTACGACAGAAATACATAGCAGAATCTGAGTTCAACAGATTCTGTTCGGTTTCTGCTGCAAATCTGCTATTAGATTTTGTTAGAAAGTCCTATCGACAAAATATGAGTTTAATGCGAGCATAGATGATACCGGATCTGTTACATTTTTCTGATCGAATCTGCTGGCATACTGCAGACAATTTGCTTGTAATTAAAAAATGTTGCAGATAAAACTGTTTTAGAAAAAGAAAAAAAAAATTACTTAATATTCTTCTCCAATTCATAAACGCTTTTATCCGATATATTTTTTACTTCAAACAAAAATAGCTTGATTAAATTGATTAGAACTATATACATATTCTGACACATAAACAGTGAAGTGTATAAAAAGTGCAATTATTAAACAAGCTTACTTTTAAAACTATCATATATGTAATTATCTTATCTAGAAAGGATTGCATATCACAAAACCGCTGACATAATACCTTTCATAAGACAATTCAAGAGTTATTTCACAAATTTCTTTCTCTTCTATAACTATAACATCTACATCTTATAAAACAAATATTTTAATATGATAGTGTATGTGATAAACATAAATTTCTTTATAACATCATCCATTTACTGATATTCAAACAGAGAATTAAAATTATTCAAATTATTCAAATAATAAAATAATTCACAGCATGCAGCAACTACTACATTGGTAACTTGTAATAGAAATTATAATTAAAAAAACTTATATTCTCATTATTCTTTCAATCATAATTATTTTTTAGATGGCCCTTTACATTAAACCATATACAGTAGACTTCTTATCTGTGGTTAAAGCGGTCTCGCTTTAACCGATCTCCGCTTAAACCGACCATATTTTCGTCAAAATTTTTCAGCGAATTTGACACTACAATAAGAAATTGTTTCACATGCTACATTCGAATATTGCTGTTATAACTTTTCTCGTTTTAAAACAAACGGAAAGTATCGATTTTTTAAACAAACAAATGCACAATAAATATTTATATATAACATGTATACTTCTTTCTTTAATTTACGATCTTATAAATAATGTTTTCGGATTATCCGATCATTTGTTTATCTGGCATTGGATAAACAATCCCACAGGAAGTCTACTGTAACTGATTAAGTCGAAGTAACGATAAGAAAAAGTATGTCATACATAAATGTAATGCTTTGAAGCTTATTGATAGGGCTTTCAGACATTATTAAGATTATTCATTACGGATATGCTTTATCGCTCCGAGATTTTCTCATAAAGAGATTTTGAGACTGCGTGAAAAGAATGATACAAAAGGATGTCAGGATTCATAAATCAATCGCTGATAATGAGGAAATATTTCCCACGTTGGCAAATGCAAACCAAATTCTAAAGCTACCAACACGGCAAACTCAGACGTAATTAAGTCCTTGCGATTTAATCGGAACACACCCTCAATTCTCTGTAAATAACAGTAATGATAATTATTGAGTAAAAACTTTATTATTACATAATAATACAAGATAGATACCTCAATAAGGGATTTAAGAATATCGCCCTTCACGTCATTAAATTTTGCCGCAAGAAGTAAACAAGCACCAGCACATAACTTCCGTGTCTGCTTCGTCACGATATTTCGAAGAATAAGTTTCTCAAAATATACATAGGCCATTGCAATAGTGAGTAAATCAATACCGTATTCTAATTTAGCTATTTTTCTCATTTCTCGTTTTAAGCTGAAAGAAGAACTTGTAAAAATAATAGCGCAATTGAGAATAGAAATTACATATATAAATTAGACCTACCTGCGAAGCTTGCTGAGAGTGAGTTGAATATGTGGAAACTTTTCTTTAAATTTATCATTTAATTCTTTCTTCAAATCGGAAGGCCTTACATAATCAATAACAGATGCCTAAATACGTAAAATATTGAGTTGTATTAATCAAAACTCTTATAAAATCATTAATTAAAACTATTAGGATTAATTAAGATATATACCATATATGATGTAAATGTTAGTAACGTTCTATGTTTCCCAGCAATAAGTTCTGGATCATCCAATAAATTTGGATTATATTGGGCAGATTGTTCATCCCATTCATAAACTGTAATAATAATGTGCCATAAAATGATTACATACAATATTAATATTGTATATCAATTTAATAAAAAATTTTAATTATATTTCTATACTCACCTTTGGAATCAGCACTGAAAGACAATGGTGGAGACTCGGAAGTTATATAATGAGCACGATTTGTAGCTGTATCATAGGAAAGACACCTAAAATAAAAAAAGCACTATAAAATGTATTATATAATTTTCTTTTTTGGCATGCAATATATAATGTGCTCCAGAATTATTGCACACACATTTCTTTCATTAATAAATATTAGTATTTAAAGAAGAGTATTAAGAATACACTTTAAAGTCGAGATATTACTGGTTTTTAAACCATAAATAAAAGATTATAATAAAAATTTTTACATTTGTATTTTATTTTAATAGATGCTATTATAAATGATAATTATAAATGTGTAAAATTTAAAAGTTATTGTAATAATAATAGATTTCTGATCAATTTTTGCTAAAAAAATTGATTTTAAATTCATGGAAAAGATTTAAGGGAAAGTGTATGAGAATTTTCTAAAATACTATTTATATGTAAACAATACATACAATGAATACATATAAATACACGCTACATTTATATATTTTTAAAATGCTCATAAATAGTATTTTTTCTCCATATATATGACAAAAATATAATGTGAAATTATTCTGCGATGTGTATATATTTATTAGACATTTTAGTGAATAATACAAGAAACATATGCTTTTTTATAATTTTTACATGACAGATATATATATACATATTATGTGTTTTATACATATACATATATATAAGAATGATCAATATGAATAAAATATATTTTTAATATAATTTGTTTACTATTATAAACTTTAATAATAATTTATTTTAGTAATAAACTTTAGAATATAAAAATTTTATATTCTGTATTAAATAGAATTATATTTCCCCTATTAAATTTTCATATATATTAGCGAAAGAAATAAATGTTTGTTATATCTATTATTTATAAAGAATAGGATGCAGTATTATCTCATTACCATGTAGATATTATAAAATGATTATGAATGATTTAATGACTGATTTTTACAACACATCTTTTGCAGAATTACAACAAAATTTTAAGAAATATACTTGTAGACCGTTGTATCTATTATATGTCTTATATTTAAATCTATCTAACATTTCTATTTCATTACACATATATTGTACAATAATTTTTACCATTTTTTGTGATCCACATTCCAAGTTATTGTTTTTGTCCTGCAAAAAGATGGTTGATGTTTTGTTATAAAAACAAATATATGATATATGAATCCATGTACGTATTACCTATGATACCGAAAGAGATTAAAAAGATGTCTAGGTAGTACTGCAGCTATGAATTATGAAACTACAAATGATAGCTAATATGATTGAGATGAAATTTTTTGACAAAGAGTAAGGTTTCTCAATATTTGTTCACCACGAATAAATATTAGAAAGAAAAGACACATTATATTTGTTAGTTATAAGGCAGTAAGGGCTAGACATCTCATATAGAAAGTTAAAAGCTTGATTTTTGTCTGATCTTTTCTTTTAACTCTTATCTAAATTTTAACTAAATGCTTGATGTATAGAATATATGACTAAAAAAAAACAATATATATAAAAAATAAGGATATACATAACTATTTGTGTGCGTTTATATGTATGTATACGTGTGCGCGCGTTTGCATGTATATATACAATACACTCAGTTATATGAACACTGGGATGTCAAATTAAATATAAAGAAGAGACAAGTTATTATACTAATAACCATATTTGTTGCTGTACCTTTGTACCACGTGATGTTTATTTGGAATAAAATGCGTGAATTCCATAGGTTCGTTCTCGTTTAGATTCAATTTTTTATCCTTTTGGAACTGCCGAGATGGTACAAGTAGTTGCCCATAAGATATTTCCTACAAAATTAATTGATAATTGAGCATTATCATCGTTAGATTAATTTTCTAATATTTTAGAATCAGAGGAATAAAATTATATGTCTTTAATACTTGGCCATCCTTAGCATGTTCTATACCCAGCAATCCAAATGGATCAATACTGTCATTAATTGCTGATAATGGTCTTTGAGATGATACGTTTTTTCTTCGACATGTATCTTTACGTAATTCTGACCTGTAAATAATCATAATACAATTTTATTAAAGTACAAGTTATCATATTAGAGAACATTATCAAAAAGTAATATCAAATAAAATGGGGTGGGGGGGGGGGGTTGAAGTTAATATTCAAAATATTAAATAATCTACAGGTAACTCTGGATGATAATCAGCTTTGAATTAACAAATAAGTGATAAATTTAAAATGTATTTTAATATTTTTAGATTTTAATATATTCTTTTTTAATAGGAATTTAATAAGAAATGATTATGAACATATTTAATATTGAAAACTCGAAGTTAAGCAAATTGTAACTTTTTTTTAAGATCTTAAAAAATTGACTTAAAATTTTTTAAATAAAAAATAAACTAAACCTCTAAAAAAGGTAGATAATAACAAAAAGCAGAAAATAAAGAAAGTATATCTTTGAGAATAATTTATATATAAATTAAATATTTTCATATGTATCGAAATAAGCCTTACCAACTGGAACGTTGTCCTTTATTGTATGGAATAGCAGAAAATATTACAAATGGCACATGTTGGTTTGATACCAAAACCATTCTATCATCCCCAAATTTACAGCCATTCACAGGCCGTTGCATTAAACGCAATTCCTTCGTAATCTCTGGTATTATGCTACTATTTGTAGAAACAGTTTGCACATTGTTCACTGCCTTTGTCTTTGGTTTTGACGATTGTGCTTTTGAATGTATGGAGCCAATGCTTTCGTTGCTACTATTGTATTGATGCTTAATATCTTCCGAAAGCGTAGATGTTTGATGACTTATGCGCTTCTTATATTGTAGAGAGCCCACACGTCTCTCTGGTAAAGAATAGTCGCTTCCGGTAGTTCCCGTTCTAAAGAGATACAATTTGCAATTTTAAATAAAACATTAAAAATACGTAAGTATTATATGTATAGAGTACATATTATTCAAAGATGAATTTATATCCTTTCTTTTTTTATCAAATTGTGTTTCCTATTAACAGAAATTAATTTAATAATGTTTTTATAATTTCTGATCTTAACCCTCAGTACCCACACTTCAAAAAAATCCCTATCTACCTATACTCGGGTATTCCTAACCCGCGTTTTCTTTTGCTTGTATCTCGGGTTGTAATGCATCGATTTTAATTCATTTTTTTTAAATCGATAGTTTAAAGACTGAAAAAAAAATATTCGGGTGAGAAAGTCAAGAAAGTCATAACACAAAAGATATTTTGCAATAAGTAAAAAGGGATCGGAAAAAATGTCGCAACTTTGAAAATCGGCTGGGTTACGCTAACCCAGTGTGGGTACTGAGGGTTAAATACAATATTTTTATAACTAAATCATAAATTGACATTCTACGAAACAAGACCTAATTTTAAATAAAATGAATAATAAGATCACATCTTTGTCTCCCTAAAGCTTAATTAAGTAGCACTACATTTTAATTTCTTATTATATAAAGTCTCTGTTTATCTACACATTTGTTTAGGAAAAACAATCTCCAAATCGATCAAGAAATCGTGGCTAAACAAAAAATCCAATTAATTATGTACAGTATATACGAATTATATACCAGATATGCATGCGATGCAAGGATGGAATGCAATCAAGTTTCACGATGTTTTTGTTTGTGATACTGTAGACGCTTTTGATAATGTTATCTGAATCCATTAAGTGTCATTCAATCCTATCTATACCAAGACAGTCTTTGAGATATGGATATTATAGCGCAGAGATTTTCATACGCATTTAATTACTTATACCTTCTCTTATCAAAGAATGTTTAAAGCGAGGGGTAAACTGCTGAGGGCATTGCGGTGTACAGATTTGGGGCATTAGTGGGCATTACTAGGGCATATTAGTGGGCATTACATAAAAAATTCACTAGTAATGCCCAAAAATTGTGTGCTTTTAGTGTATTTTTAGTGTACTTTTGTGTAGGCATTAGTGTACACAATTTTGGTCAGTGGTTTACCCCTCGGTTTAAAGTATTTGATGTGTATAATTTAGAATATTTGAAACATTTATAAGATACTGCAGTTACTTGCAGCCATTTAATTTAGTACAGAATGTACATCCTTAATTTAAAGTCGTCTACATTAAAATTTCTATAATTAAATATGGATCCTGAAATGATACACATATAGTTGTTTACTTTATAACGTTCAATCAATTCTACTATCATAGGCTATCACAACCCATTTCTGAAACAAAGGCTTAAAAGATAAGATAAAAAACACATTATTAATTTACTTATGATAAGTGATATCTTGTTTTAGAAGAAAAATGATTCTAAAGGAAATTAGTTTTCATACATTATATAGATAACAAAGCGCTTAATGCAATTTGTGTTTAACTTTGGGTTTTTAATTCGGCTGCTTATAATTCCGAGCAAATCGTTACCTTTCTTCGTACCATGTTGTACTGACAGATTATGTTGCTTTAATATTTTGGCACACTGCTGATAGCTTTCTCGAGTGCCGAGATAAAAGAGCATGGCATTCTTAACTTAACTGACCAGGTTGACAAGTAAACATTTACCGTTCTCTAAACGAACTGTGCATGCCACAAGAAAACTGCATGTGATTTCTTTCCTGCTCCAAGAACATGGTAACCGCTGCCTTGGCAGGAGTAAGTAGTCCGTCTGAATCAGAACTGAAGGAGTTATGATCGGTGCCCTTGTGCACCGGCTGCGGAGAATTGTTCTGCTCTATCGTCTCATTCTGCGGGAAATCGTGCGTCTCCTCCGGAGGACAGCCGTCTAACACCTCCTCCATGGAGGCCTCGAAGTCGACGCTCCGGCATTTCTCCAGCACCGCCTGCTGTTCTGCTGGCTGACCATCGCTAAGCCTGCGCGCGTGAGTCGGTCCGCTACGTGACAGGACGGCAAACTTGGTGTCCCGGTGACTGCCGTCGAGGGAGATGTTGGACAGGAATGTGAGGGCGGCCAATCTTCTACGTGAGTGATTTTTCTTTAGGGCCGCTGCCATTCCACGACGGATCGTGTCGAGATACCGGTGCCCAATACCGAGGTAAGCAACGACAACGCGCGCCCGATGACGACGGCGGCGACAGCGACGACGACGTCGGCGACGTCGGCGGCGGCGACGACGACGGCGACGGCGACGACCTCGACTTTTTCGTACAACGACAACTAAGATCACAACGCATTGTCACTGATGATACACTTAGTTCTAAGTTCGTCAGTCACGATCACGGCCGTGCGCCACACGTACGAAGGTGAACCGGTATCGCTGATCATCATGCCGTTTCCTCAGACGAGCCCTTCACGAACACCTTCCGCACACCACCGTACAGCTTTACCTACTACGCAACAGCGGGACTCGTTGGGAGTTGGGACCCATCCTCCCGTCAGCGTCGCTGATCCCATAACGTGGGATTGCGCAGTAGCGCTCGGCGCAAACACTCGCCGAAATATGTGGTACCGTTAGGCCCGTCTCACGGGGCTGGAATAGAAAATATCCGACAATATCAAGATCATGCTCGATTTAATGACGAAAATGAAATACAATTTTCTTGTGGACGGCAGCAATAAGATTTATAAATTTTCTGCGTCCCCAGCCGACTTATATGAATATTACCGTTAGTTGCAAAATTGAAAATAAAACTATAAAAATTGACATTGTTTTAACAAGATATAAAATTGTACGAACACCTGCGAATTTTTCGCGTATAATTTAAATATTGGTATAGCATAACTTAAATCTTTTGACGCCAAAAAGCCTCGTGAAAAAAGTTTTACTTTAGATAATTAACTTAAAAAAATAACATCGCGAGAAAGAGGAATATTATTTATCAAAGCAAAATAATTTTAATAACTTGTCTGTCGACTAGCGAGAGCATAAAATAACAAATAACGTTTTATAAATAAACACATGAAAATTTTCTGCGGGCACCTTCGTTTAATTACGAGGCTGTCGAGCAGTCACATGGTCGTCCGCGCGCATGAACGCATGCGCGCGAAA